>DWNE01008843.1:0-11273 GCA_018249875.1 Cecropterus toxeus | reverse complement strand
CCCCCCCTCCCCTCTAACTTACTAAAAGTGTGAAAAATCTGGATAGAATATAATCTTGTAGATGTTAACGAAAACTTTCAACAATAATTGGTTCGAACAAGGTATGCTTGATAGTTTTTGAGATATAGCACTTTTCCTAAAACCGAATAACATAACTTTGTAATTCATACAAACACTATGAAAAACAAACTTATGTTGGTAGTTCGAAAACCGTTTAACTTTATTTTTTTATAACAGAGCTATATTTTCTCTTCAAGATTTGTAAATGAAAATGCTACGGAACTCTTAGCCTGCAAGTCCGACTCGCACTTGGCCGTTTTTTATACACGTTTTTACGTAATATACATTAGAACGCAGATGTACAAAAGTATAATTGGCTATAGACTTTTGTAACGAACCCTAAATAGGGCCGGAGTCGCACCTGAGGTCGAGCACAGCCGTGTTCCTTTTTAATATGTTACGGGTACTCAGGACATGCGGTTTTTTATTTCTTTTGGCCAATATTTCTACCCAGTTACATGGATCGTGGTCACGGCAAAACCGTTGACAAGCACTAGTTGTAGATTAACCTATCTACCCTACGTCTAGTTCGTTTTACATTTTTAGGTTCCATATCACGACACACAACACTAACTGTATCCCTACATACCGAACTTTGCATTATTTGTGATTACATAAACTTCGCCGTGACCACAAAGCATGTAATTGGGTCGAAATATCGGCAAAAATAAATTTAAAAAACCGTATGTCGTGAGTACCCGTAACATATTAAAATAAAAAAAAAAAAAACAAAAACACGCTTTCTACACTCAAACACGAATACACAAACACCGAGACCCAGAACAGAAATCTAAACTCATTATTCATATTTCTGTCTGGCCGGGAATCAAACCTGGGACCTACTGTGCGTCAGATCGGTATGGTGACCGCTCGGCCATGCGGGTCGTCAAAATGTATCAATTCCGCGATTATGTTAGTCTAAAACCGTGTATTAGTCTAATCCATGAATACTAACTTGGACTATTGTATTGATTGTATGTAAACGTACTGTATTGTAATTTCATACCCAGAGACAGTAGTTTAGACACCGAGAAAAATAAGAACAGAAATCAGGAAAATAAGAACCAGAATTCACTGTCGGCGTTCGCCGAATATTTCTAAACAATTCATGTTACGTTCGAATTATCTGTCCGCGCTAAGTTTGCCGGTCAAAGGAATGCGGCTCTCCCCTCACCGCACCTCTCATTCGCCTTAAAGTGTGCTAAAAGTATTGAACGCAACGTAATCGCCACAAACGCGTGTAATTATTACTTATGCTGCAAGCTGCAACATAATATTGCTCAGTATTCGAGATGTTTGTTTGTTTTGTTTTCCGTGTTAGAACTATGAGTAATGAAAAGACTTTAAGAAGTTATTGTCGTAAAATGGAGTTAAAGATTATGACGTTTTTTTTAATAAATACACCTATTCATTCATAATACCGTAATATGTGAAAAAGGTATTTAATTTCATTGATTTTAGTAATAAAAATGTATATAATCTGTAACAACAAATAAATTATATTTTTCAAACTTGTTTTTTTTGCTGACGCTACTACATGTTTGACGTGACGTCGACAGCGGCAGACTTAGCGCGAACGGGTAGTACCTTTTAAGTTTGAATTTAACATTACTAAAGATAAGCCACTTTTACTATAAGTGCGGTTGTATCTAGTATATGGAAGATCATATTTCCCGGCATTTCGCTTGCAAATTGCTCGTCGCGAGAACGAATATCGTGTTACGTTACGTACCGGCATTAGCATATCGATGGAAATATTGCTGTAGGTACTAAACATTCCAGGGAATTATAATACCTACTCTCCACATTTTGTCAAATTTATTACTATACTAACATAACATTGTGATGTGTAGTATAAGCAGCTAGCGAGAATTACGACAGTTTATTAGATTTTTACCGACTGCGCCAGGTGGTAGAACCAATGTAGTTTAGTGTGACGGTGGTGCTTCCCCAGGTACCATCGCCACACCAATTTCTAGCGTAAAGCTGCTTTAAGTTAAAGGTAAATACAAAGTGCGAATAAAATATAACTTGCGATACGATTCATAAAACAAAACCTCCGTAATGGGTGATACAGTAATAAAATTAATTGAATTATAAGTTATGAGGTTACAATAAAAACAGGAAGAAAAATACATTTTCATAATACTTACCCGATGTTATTTTCCTTCAGTATTTAATTTTTATATAAGCTCCTATCTAAGCCCGTGTTTGAAATAGATGCATCGCTATTAAGGATAATTAAGAATTCATTAGCTTTCATTTCAGTCATATCTTTCAAGCTTTGCAGCTTCACAATGGTGAATCGTTATTTCTTTTGTCTTAATGAGTGGAATTATGGGCGAAAACGGGTCTGCATTTTACAGAACTTGCGAAAATTTTGTAAACTGGAGTAATATTTCTGTACAAATAATAAATAGGTTGCGTAAATAGACAATATAATGAACGTATCTTACAGTTTTTTTATAAGTATTTAGATTTTTTTGTAAAAAATTAAATTATATATTATTTATTAATTAATTAAATTAGTTTAAAGTATTTTTAGGGTTAGATTTAAGACCATTAATAAAAAAATGACTTATAATACCGTATATTCTAAAGTGTACGGCTTTAAGTGAAAATCACTTCTAATAAAATTAGCAATTTACAGAAGCAATTTCATGTCTTCAAGAAAATATATTTATTATAGAGGTTATGACTGACAATATATAAAAAACACTAAATATTTACTTATGTTATAACATCGATAAAAACATTAAAATAAAAAACCCTTAAAACGTAATTTTCGTTCATAATGATATAAATTTCATTTAACGCTTATACGAGTTTTTGTCAAAATAGACAAGTAAAAGTACTAGTTTTCATTTAATACACATATTGTGTAATAGTGAAAAAATGTTCTCCTCCCCCCCTTTCCTCCATTTCCAGGCGCCTTTTTTGAAAATTATATAGCCTGTGTCACTTTCCAATTTGAGACGATTCTAATGACGTACGTACGAATCATACGTCACAATCCATCAAGCCGTTTAGGCTGTAGCGCGTGTCAAAGAAATGGATATACATACAAACAAACATATATACATACATAAATGCACACAAACGCTCGTAAAACATAGCCCTCCTTCTGATACAGTTGGGTAAAAATATATGATAAAGTGTATAAAATAAATAAATGTTTGTTCAAAATCATTTCTGTTATCGCCAGGGATCTATAAAACGTTCTTATCTAGTACAACTAGGCTTGATCTATGTAAATAGGTTTATAGGTCTTAATTAACATAAAATATGCATAAAGGATTACGGTACAACGGCTGAAAACAGTTTTTATGGTAGTTCTGGTGAAAGATAAAGTTAATTCAACGTGAAAACTACGCATAAAGGGTATAATAAGTAAGTGAAAATAAAACACAGATGTTTTGTCCTTTCTTTGAATTCGCGATATGAAATTCGTTTCGTTGAAGGGAAACCAGTTTTTAAATACAATCGTATACAAAAATTAATCTTAAAACTTACTTTATACTTTAATGTGTAATTAAAGTATTAAAATTATATAAACACTAGCTTTTGCCAGCGGCTTCGCTCGCGTTAAGAAGTATTCATTAGTGTTTCAGTCACCTTTGATAAAATTGACAAAGTTTTATACAAACTTTCATCCCTTATTTTATCCCTCTAGGATAGAATTGATCAAAATCCTTTCTTAGCGGATGCCTACATCATAACATCACATTTCAGCCCGATCCGTCCAGTGGTTTGGGCTGCGCGGTGATAGATCACTATGTCAGTCAGTCAGTCACCTTTTAGATTTCGATTTTGTATAGAATACTGAATTTTATTACTTTCACAGCAGAAATGTTTTGTAGTAGCGGCTTCGGACGGTTCGTAAATCTACATTTACGTACGGGTGGTTGACAACTACCAATAGCCACGGACAGCACCACGTGTTAACACATTATATATAAACGCAGTGCGAGCGAGCGGAGAGTGCGAGACCGAGCGGTGCTTCGGATCCTATCAATTACTTCCGTCGTGAATTACGTATTTCATAGGTGTATTACGATCTTAAATTTTGCATTTTGGAATAAAAAAAGGAATCGAAATTTAAGACCGACAGACGCACACGCATTGTTAGAATAGCCCTACCGCAAAATACTACTCTATATATTTTTTAATCAGTAAAAAGAGCCAATTAATGATATAGTTATCTGTAATCAGTTATAAAAAGAAATTTTTAACGTCTTTGACTGTACATAAATAATATCTTTTATGTTTAAGAGCTGTATACCCAATACGAAACTAAAAAAAAAATTGGTTATCTACTTAAAGCTTAGGTAAGTGTATAGTTATCGAAACAAAACGGGTTGAGTTAAAGAAAGATTTAAAAAGCGTTTTTAAAATTATAAGTTTTAGTTATATTAAATTAACTAAAACTAACGATCATGCACAAAATTGTACAAATAAAGACTCCTATCAAAATTAAAATTCCAACCACGCGTGCAACACTTTAGATGTCGTATGGAAAATATAAAATGTTGAGTTCATTTCCTTGCTTTTCTGGCCGGTTA
Organism: Cecropterus toxeus; assembly: GCA_018249875.1. Taxonomy (NCBI): domain Eukaryota; kingdom Metazoa; phylum Arthropoda; class Insecta; order Lepidoptera; family Hesperiidae; genus Cecropterus; species Cecropterus toxeus. The sequence goes on along the minus strand of DWNE01008843.1, from coordinate 6,651 downwards.
CCTCCGCTCCGCTCAATGACATACATGAATAGAGTGTCCGGCGCGCCCTTTCATCGTTTATCGCACGAGGCAGCGGACACAATCGCTACAAGGATTGAATGCCTCGCCAGGTAAATGCCTAGACTTTGCAATATTCGATCCTACAAAGGATAGATTTTTGTTCGGAGAATCTGCGATTAGTAATGTCGGTTACGCTTTGTTCGATTAATCTAAGTTTAGTAAAATGTTATTTTTTTAATATTTCTATTAATTTATTATGTAGTGTTGCTAAACCAAAACCGAAGTTATTTTTGATTTTGAAATCTGATATCTTATCTTAGAAATATTGGCCGTAGATTTGCTTATGAATTTCATTATTAGTCGATTTAATTTAACGCATGGTTTTAAAATTATGTTAAGTAAATATAACTGAAAGTAAATAATATAAATCAAAACGCTTACTAAAGTAATAATAATCATATACTCTATTATACCCAGTAAAGAGGTAAATAAAAAAATAACAACAAACTGCCTAATCACTAAACAGCGATTCCTTCCAGACAACCTTAGGGTACGGCTTAAAGAGAGTGTGAATAGAAAGATAGAAAAGAATTAAACAGATGTCTTTCTTAATCATTTACCTTTCATCCGGTTACCACATCTACTCAATGAATTGTGTCCAGCGCGGCCTTTCATCGTTTGTCGCACGAGGCAGCGAACACAATCGCTGCAAGCATTGAATGCTTCGATAAGCAAATGTCTAGACTTTCCAACAAAAGCATAGAAAAAATGCGCTTTATTTAAATTAGACTCAGATTTCCTTATGCAAAATCCAAATTTCTTGACACTGGATGTTGATTGGCATTTCTTTAGTCTAGTCTAGCCAATGACATAAGTTCGGGGTCATAAATTGTGTCCGTCTAGGACTTTAGTCGTTTATCTTACGAGGCATCGAACACAATTGCTACAAGCATTTAATGCTTCGATAGCTCAAAAATGTCAAGGCTGAAAAAAATGCATTTTTAATTGGGCTTAAATTTCTCTTTTAAAATTTTTAATCGGTATTTCTTTTATAGCTTATGTTGTATGTGCTAAATGTCTAGACTTTCTCACATTAAATTATAAATAATTAAATTAAATTAAAAAAAACCTCAAGCTATAGATATGTGGGCAAACATTTTTTTTTAACAAAAATAGAAACCGACTTCTATGCCATAAAAAGTAAAAAATAATTTTAAATACATGTTGGTATGGTACATACACAGTACATAGGTCTGAAGTCGGCGCTCAATATATTTCGCTAGATCACGACGGTTAATCTATGTTCCACGTGTACCTATATGCAGATAAGCCATCAAATTCGAGCGAGTTACACCTATATTTTAATTTTAGAATTATAACATTTGCTCGTTAAAATTATGCTACAACGTCGCGATCGGGTACTGCTAAGCTTAGAGACTAGATCCCTATATATAAGTAAATGGCTAAACCGATTTGGATAAATCATGTTTAAGAACCAGCAAGCGGAAACCTTCTTTCTAACAAAAAAAAATTCAAAACGATTCATTCGTTTAGGAGCTACGTTTCCACAGACAGACATAGCACTCAAACTTATAGCACCCCATTATCGCATCGGGGATTAAAATAACCGTGTCATTATGATATTACCGAATAGCATCTAATAGTGATGTTAGATAATAAAAAATAATTCGATTTCAGAATACATTCAAATACACGACCATTAGAATACTGATAACGAGAAACATTACGATGAAACCACGAGATTTAGAATAAACGTATCTAAAAGCAGCTACTTATATGACCTAATCATACACTATTGTAAACAAAGGCTGTTATCCTCGGTTTCTCATACTGCTGCCTCTCGGCATTGACAATATAGCCTGAACAATGTGTTCGACAGAGCATTCATCGTTTATCGCATAGAAAACTGCAGGGAAATGCAAAGCTGGCGCAATTAAAAATATTAACTAGTAACATCGCTAAAAATATTAAAACAAAAAATCGACATCTTAAAATGAGAATTTTATCCATAATGATATTATATATTTATTTTTACGTTCATGTGAGTTTTTTTCAATAAAGTCAAGTAAAAGTATTATAATATATTGATTGATCTATTTACTAGCTTTTATTTGATACCTTTATTGTCGTAATAGTAAAAAATCGGCCCCCCCCTTCTAAATTTCTAGGCGACAGTTTTAAAAATTGAATAGCTTATGGCAGTTTCCATAGTGAGACGATTCTAATGATATGTCATACGTCACAATCCGTCAAGCCGTTTGGGCTATAGCGCATTCCAAAGAAATAGACATACACACAAACAGTACCTAAAAAATTTTCAAAACGCGTTTTTAGAGTTAGGAAAATTTCTCAGTACCGTTAAGACGTAAAAATCCTTTTCATATTGTCTTTAAATTATTGAAATTATTTTCGAATATGTAAAAAACAAAATTTAATATAACAAATTCCGTAATCTAAGCTTGAATAAAATTAGCTATCCATGTAGTACCTATTTATAGTATCTTCAAGAAATTAACCTTTTCCTTTTTAAAAGTAAATAAGGGAAAAAATCAGACTATGAAATTTCATGGTATGTGAAAATTAGTCTGAATACCACGCGTCTATTGTGTTTCCTATAACGCAAATTCATCCACTCCCCTAGAGTATAGGGAGTCATACAATAGCATCCAATAATATTCGCATGATGATAATTTGGCATTTGTCAGGGTTAGATTGTTAAAAACTTATAATATACTTTGATTGATTATATTCCTGAAAATGCTTACGTATGTCCATGACCTGCAGTGGCCACTTACGAAAAATAGACTGCATACTTGTTTAGTACTTTAATGTTATAAAAATATACATTATGGTATTCCCTCTCCAAAATCGAAAAAGGCGCGAAATAGATTTCCATAAAACGTTTTCAAGTGGGAGTTGTTTTTTCTTTTTAATGAATGTTAAATGCACTTACCCAATTTATGTGCATACGGCAGAAGCAATGGTATTAAGTGTTCCAAAATTTTAACTAAGCTATTCCTACACATTGGTTATATACACGAAAATACTTTACGCTAAACTGTGAAGTTTATTTAAAAGTTTATTATATTATGTGAGATTTACCTACATTACTTTCAAAGTAATACTTGAGTCGTTGAACAAATTTAAAACATCATCAAAAGTAGCCTAAATAATTTTAAGCAATGGAAAGATAATGGAATAAAATTAGCTACGTTCTCTACCCTCAACCCCATACTAGGATTTTCTCCTGTGTCATGGGTGCACTGGAAACAGCAAAGACGAAAACACAAAAAGACTCAGAACAAAAATCCAAATTCATCATTAATATCCGTTAGGCCAGAGATTGAACTCGGAACTCAATGCGCGTTATACCTGTCGTCATAAATGAAAATTTGCGCGGATATAGCTTATTTAACTGATCAGTCTACTGCCTATATTTTATTCCGATACTTTTCGCTATTTACATATGGCGACTATTTTCGTGACTACAGATTGGTTTCAGAGCTTCATATTTCCATATTAAATAAAAAGAGATCGCTAAAAATGGCAATCTTTTGGTAAATACGAGGTTAACAATTAAATTTCTATCCGGAAAATCCTTATTACTTTTCATGTGCATCCAACGGTTAGCGAGTAAAACCTAAATTTTTTGACACAGCAAAACACGAGTACTTCAATTCAACTAGTCTCCTATAAAATACAAAACGTCTGTACCCCTGAACATTTATCGCCACCGATATAAAAAGTAGTTCAGTTATACTTCCACGTAAAGCCTCTGAAACGAAGCGACGTCGCTATAAAATGCGTAATGCGTCTACTTCATATGTGTTCGTATTAATGTAAGCCTCGTTTTACGCTCATTGCTCTTCTAGTATCATACGCCATCGTGCATTCATCTGATGATTACATTTAATAAGCACTTTGATTTAGAATAAATAGCGGATATTTTAATGTACGTAGTTTAAATCGTACGAGCGTATTAAAGTTAGCAGGCATTTCAGATGTATTTAATCATTAATTAAGAAGTTTTATTTGATTGCAAGCCGTCGCTGGAATAGTTTTACTTATTGTAATTATATTAACTATATTTATATTTATTAACGTATTTTGATTTTAATGCTGTAATAAAGTATAGATATAAGAGCTGTTCAATTTAATGGCACGTTATTTATATACCTTACAATAGGAAATTTAGTAGAATAAGATTACAATAAAGTTGTTTTATTGTTATTAATAGGGTAACATTATGTAGGTTTATGTTTTACGTAATTTAAATATAAAACAAACATTTAATCCAACCATAAATTTTATCCAACCAACCCATATCACTTGATCTCAGTTATTCATGAAAATGTATCATCGTCAACCCATTATTGTCCCACTGCTGGGCAAGGGTCTTCTCTCATAATGAGAGAGTTTAGACCATAGTCCACCGCGCAGGCCAAGTGCGAATTGGTAGACTTCACACACCTTTGAGAACTCTTTTTATTTAAGAATCTAATAGTCACATTAAAGAATATCCTTAATATTTGATCCAATTAATTACTTGCCTTTTCAACTAAAACCTACCAAGGTGGATATGTGTAGCTTCTTTCTTTAATTTACCAGATTGTAGTAGCAAACGAGTACCTGCTGGCAAGTAGTTATTAACGCCAATGGCCATCGTAACCAAATTCATATTAAATAGGGATTTTATCGGAAATCAGTCACAGATGCGTTGCTACTTAGAGGACTAAGATGGTTGCCTCAAATATAAGTGAGCCGGTAACCACATCCTTCCACATCCACAACCACATCTTCACGCTAAAAATAGGTGACGGTGGTAAATCCCCAGTCGAACTATAGTGATTCTACTGGTTCTACCATCTTATAACTGTTGTATATTGTATATCTGTTATAAAGCAGAAATACACATTGGCCACCAGATATAATAATTACTCATCATTTTATTACCACGGCATGAATATTTAATAGCAATAAGGAAACAAAGGGAACCGGTAAATTAGAATTAGGGATGCTACTTATTATTAAGAGCGGTTATGTATTCAGGGTCGTGTCTATACCCACTACCGGGCTAGCGACTGAGCCTGTTGAATAACTAACGTAATGTACTGCTTATAGACAGCCTTCCCACAACAATGTTTCGCATAAACGAACTTGGGCTAATACCCTTTTAGTAAAATCCACATTTTTTTACTTTAAATATGTTTATATTGAACATATTTTAATGTCGTATTAGAATTTGAAATAATGAGATATCATAACCATTACGCAGTTTACCATAGGGATGTAGTTTTAAAAATGTTAACAGTTTTAAAAAGTAAATGATTTTGAAGTCATTTTTAGACGCAATTACGCTGCATGTCGACAACCAATACATAACTTTACTTGAAATAATACCGCAATTTTACAAATATATAATAAATTCTGCGGTTTTTATGTTTTTGTTATATAAACAGGAGGATAAACACATGAGTGAGTTTATAAGGCTTCCGTATATTCTTTAAGAGGCACGAAACTCTAAATAACCCTAAAAGCCAAAATAAGACGTCGCGTTAAAAGTCATTATGGTCAACTGCTAAATATTTTTAAGCGGCCATTATCTATCGTGATCGCCGCGTTCTGGCTCATGGACACTGTTTCATGATTTCCACACAAAAGCGCTAGGTTTCGTTACTTCCCGAAAACTACGACGAAATTATGCTTTCGGGAGTAATTACACTAGCTTTCAAGCCTTCACATCTTGCTCCAACCGGAACATATGTGCCTTTGTCAAAAAGAAAGAATGCCTCACTCAAGCAAATTTGGTACATTGAGCCCTCGCCTCGAGTTTTTTGACTGATGCTTGAAACGCGTCTAGACTTTTTGTCCACGTCTAAACTGAGACCGATAGCTCACTGTCATATACTAGAATATTATATATACATGTATCTGATACACCTATTTCACTTCTACTATATAATTTCGTTTAAAATATACTTAAAACTAGCTGTGTCCCGCGGTGTTACCCGCGGTTTATTAGGGTAAGCAAATTGTGTATTAGCAGTAAAAAGAATAACGATTCACATTTTCACTTAAAAAATTATATACAAATTTCACCATACATTATCTACGAATTCATTTTGATCGATTTTCCCATGGGAATGAGATTTTTTTCCCGTAGTAAAACGTAGCCTATGTGTTAAACCAGAGTGTAAGCTAACTCCATGCCAAATTTTATTAAAATCGCTCCATCCGTTTACTCGTGAAGAAGTAACAAACATACACACTCACGAACTTTCGCCTTTATAATATTAGTGTTATAAGTGCTCTTCAAATACGAAAAACTTGCTAACTTCTTAACTACAAACACATTTGACTGTATCTATTCTGATAGCGCTTAGAAACTAGAAGGTGGAAAGTTGAGATTTAGCTAGTGACTTAATTATCGCCAATAATTTGAAGTTATTTGTTTGTTTTAAAAATATTTGTTTAAGAATTTACGTATTGTAAAATTGTATATATTACGGATAATATTGTAGTGTACTAGCTTTTTTAAAAAGACGCTTTCTACACTCATAGCCCCACACTAGGATTTTCTCCTGTGTTGTGGGTGCCATGGACACACAAAAACGAATACACAAACACCCA
>DWNE01008842.1:0-11273 GCA_018249875.1 Cecropterus toxeus | reverse complement strand
CACTCATGTAATTGTTTTTTGAATTTATGTATTGGTAAATCTTTAAGATTTTCAGGAAGATTATTAAATATTTTAACACACATGTGATAAACAAAATCGGAAAATTAAAGAAGCTTTTACTATTACATATTCTCAGTCTCCAAAATGTTTATTGCAAACAAATGCATAAGACACGCGAAGTTAAATTTCATGGGGGTTTTAAATAATGTTCATTTATTCCTTTAATTAGTTAATCAGTTTCTTTATTAGAACACTAACTTTTACGATACAAATTTACGCCAACGGAGATGTAAGGTATTGTAAATTAATCGTAGACTCTTTTCAACCAATTACTGACTTACATAGTACTCTCAAAATAAAAAGGATTACTAAGTCAAAGTGAGATTTCTTGATCAATATAACTAATCATATTATAATTCGAAATCTCCTCTACGTTGTAAATAATATAATCAGATTATTGCACGATATCTACATTCAACGACTCTATCGTGAAAGTTTGAATTTAGAGCGCCAAAAGTAAAGTAAAATTAATATTCAGATTAACATTCAATTAGTTTTTCAGTCCTCTCATAAAACGAGCCTAGATATGGATATGTGAGCTATAGCTTTTTCCACCACTCTCTTATTACCAAAACGAAACATATAATTTATCGGGTGGTGTTACCAACTTCGCTTATTGCAAACTTTTCTCATCCGTCTACGCGGTTATAAGTTGCAACAGCCAAGTTGGGAAACATATTCATACCTATATTTATAACCATACACAGCTGTGCACTCGCGTCCTTAATAAAAATCACGGTGTTATTCAACCCTCTTGTGGCTAAAATGAAATTCTTTGTTTGACTTTGTTCGCTAGTTTAATGAACTCCGAGCTTTGGGTTACTCAAAGGGTAACTGCTAGCGGACTTTCGGTCCACGTACTTAATTACTGTAAGTCTTCAAGGAAGTGGTAGAATCCATAGTAGTTCAACTCCGGAAGCTCCACCTCTACATATATTTTTGCCTGATAATAGGTAACTACTGATGTTCGCGTTTGAAGAGTGTGGTCAGTAAGAAATACTTACCGGACGCGTTCCGACTTAATCCTAAGGGATAACAACGCATTTGCAGCCTCGTTCAGGAAAGACTAATCTTATCTTGGCTTGATTACTGACGTCGATGGACGGCAGTAGCAACTTTCCATTTTGCCTACTGTCTGAGATGTGCCACAAACGGTTTCACTACCTTCAAAAGTTAACTTATACCGTGTTACCATAACATCATGTTCTATTTGAACTGTCCTGTTTTAAATGTTTACAGAATGAACGACGATTAAAGCTCTGTGAAGTGTTGTTTAAGGTAATGTGGTAGGCGCCACAGAGACATCATTCTCGATATGTATGTGCTTGATATTTATGTACATGATTACTTTGTGAATACATTCCACTTTGACGCCAGCGTGAGGAATGAATAGCCAATTTTTCCTTAAATATCCGTCGCTAACTGAGGTACATATATCTGATTTTCTTTTCTTGATCTTATCTCTTGATGTTATTCCTGATCCTATATTGAATTATGACGTATATATTTTTAAAGCAGTTTTAAGTGTGTCAAGACGTTGAGATCATATTAATTAAAAAAAAAAACAGTGACTAAAATTTAATATTTCACTAAAAAATTGTTTAAAAAAAAAGCGAAAAAAGTGACATTGGTAAGGGCACAGTATATGAATGTCGGCTACAAGTGGGATCAATCTATTAAGTGTTGTAAAACATTTATAACTTATTTATTAACGTCTTAATAACTTCGTTTGTGTTGTGCTATTGTTCCTTGAGGAGAGAAATATATTTCAAGGTGTTCAAGGAATTTAATTAAATTCTCTTACACTACGTTTTTCTCTCCAGTTAGTCGTATTAAATTTCCTTGGCACTGGCAAAATGTTTAGATATTTTTGCAGCAAAAGATTTTTATTAAGGCTACTATTACTGGTGTACATTAGACATATATTTTATTTGAAACATACATAGCAAGCGATATATCGGTTGCTATGTATGTTTCAAATAAAATACAGATCGAAAATTCTATATAAAGTCGATCAAGAGTTAAGAACTCTTAGAGTTTAAATATAACGCTATAAGGGTAATTGCTTCCCATGGACATCCGCAATTAACTAATGATAAACTCAGCGTGTACCTAAAATTGTACCACACATTCCTTTGAGGAGGAAGTTTTAACGCCTCCGATGATTATGTCTCCCTTACAAGCCCATCAAGCTACAACACAATTATTAGGAGTCAGCCCGAAATGCATTCTACCTTTAAAGATGCTACACTGTGACAGTCACGTAGACAGCTTATCAGGAATGCAACTTTAGTCCACTTTCATACTGATTGGTCTAGGCGTCCCGCCACGTCACGGGCGACACGCTTACATCGTAATGTCGCGTCGGGATCGCTTGGCCAACCGTTATGTGGGCCAATGAATATTTTCTAATCGACTTATTTGCGTGAGCTCTTCGCAGGTACATCTCTCATTACGGTTTATATCAAGAAACTGTTTTTGTATGGATATTTTTATTTATAAAACTTTGCAATAACATAATCTTTAAGCTTCAAAATGGTCATATGGTTTTAAATTGTACTGTATTTTTGGAGTATTGTTACTCTTCGTAAGTAAAGAAGGTTTTGAAGTTGGTAGCGCCCTTTCTGGTTCGGTTCTGGAAGCACCACACCTATTTCTGCCTTATAACTACAGTATTAAGTGCTGCTGGTCTGAAGGTTGTGGCAAGGGAGACATGCTTATGCGAAGCGTTTTAATATAATTTGCAGCAACGCATCATTCTCACATAAAACTTTTAACTTGTTTAGAATTAATTACATAAATATCTATTTTGCTACGTTAGTTCAACAAAAAAAAATCAAATCTTTTTTATAAATGCTTGCCAAGAACCGTTTTATTTATTGTATGCCTTGTCTTGATTCCTGTGATATACGACGCTACGATAAAGATAAAACAACAAATACACTAAGACGCTGTTGAGCTTTATGAATAAAGAGAAGTCTACATGTCCCCGGAGGTAGAATTCCATGACTCGTCTAACAAGTGTGTTCTCTCCTTTATCCTCTTATTATTCCATAGAATCCCTTAATCGCATCGTATCTGGTAGAATGTGAGCTTCGCTTGCTTTCCAGTTTCATGGTATTTTTACGGCCCACATACTTCATACGACGGTGTAAAGCTGTTCGTTTAGCCAGATTTTTGCACTTAAATGCACAATTTGCATATTTTGTGCTCATTTCGAGTAATTTTGAATTGTATAAGAAATACGAAGATTAATCAACCCGACTCATGCATCTTTAAAGATGTTATTTAAGGATGTAAACAATACATCTCTATTTATTTTTCATTTTTTCAATAAACAGATTTAAGGATGCTATGCAAAATTCTCTGGCATTATGCTTATTAGGGAGTATTTTATAATTAAAATGGAGACTGTTGAAAAAATCATAAGCTTATAAAACGCATACGATAACAATGTAGATCTACATAAAATCCAAGTATTTACATGGAATAATAGATACTATTCAATTCTATCTTCATAAACTCATTGTGGTTGAGACGTCACCGGTGATATCATCTCCCCGTACATAATTGCAATTGTTTTAAGCCACGTTACTTCGTTGTTTATTAATTGAGAAGTCGGGAATTTATTTATTAAACTTCCGGAGTAAAATAATTGCGCAGCGGAAGCTCCGGCGAGCGTTTAATAAACTTGCAAGTGTTACGTCACCAAATATTGTGCAACATTTAGACCGGGAAAACAATATTAAAATAAACATTCACTACTTTAACTGTTTTTTAGTCTGTCCGTCTGTGAAATGTACGTATTAATTTTAATAATAATACTAAAACTACTTCATTAATTTATTTGACTTAATGAGTTTAGAGGTTGCGCCCACAACCACATAACAAAGAGTAACATAAATATTAAAGGGGGCTCCTATACAACAAAAGTGATTTCTTTTGCTCTATATTAATAACGACAACAGGTGGACTTCTTTAAAATAAAATTTATTAAAATTAAATATAAATAAAGGACATACAATTAAAGTACATACAATAAACAATATTTTTTGCCGTTTTTTATAAATAGTGTATGATATAATAATATATATATAATGTATGATGACACTTGAAATACGCCATTTAACTTTAAAACATGTAACCAATTTATATTGCGAAAGACATAAGATCGAGTTTTTCTTATAACGATTATGATTTGATTGGTGGTTCATATTTATTTTATCCACATTTTATATCTAATTACATGTCTCTGACAGAAAGGCTTCATCCGGCGGCCATAAAGCTTATTAATCTTATCGAGTTAAAGCTTTAAATTACAGGCATGAGCTCCTGGGTTAGTTATGCATAGAAGTATCAAGTATCAATTTCAAGTGTATGTATCAAGTGCCTTCGGCTTCCTACTTCCTTTACATGCTCTTAGAAACCATTCAAATGGTATATTTATTCTCACTTACACTCGCTATTGCTATTGTTTTACATCAAATATACCTATAACGTAGTTGTTGGTGGTTATTGAAACGTCTCATTCTGAAATTCAAGGAAACTTCTGTTTTACCTTGTCGGCCACTGAGTGTTTAATTCAAATGTTTAATGAAGTCCCTTAGAATACTTTTTGGATCAGAAACACAGCAGCAAGGACTGCTAAAACATGGTAGAATGAAGTTAAGTGTGTAACTTTTTATAGGAGAAAACAAAGCAGTATTTCCAAACTTTCGCAACCTAGGGTTTTTAAAGTAACATTTTATATAATTAACCGTCGCAGACGTTATAGGGTTAATAAAATTGCAAATGGCATTTCTACGTTAAATATGCGTTGGTAGCGCTGGTCTACGCCGCGCCGCTCATATTTCACTCAGTAACGAGCGGACTTGAGTAACACGATGCTCATGCACACAACAATTCCCGCGGATGTCTACTTTAATCTTCGTATTTTATTTTTTCTAAGGTTAATATTGATAGTTTTTAAGGCTAGTTTTAAATTTCGTTCAGACTCATTTTATGAAAATAAAACAGTATTATTTGTGTCGAAATCACTTGTATCATAACAATTATTACTTTCTCTTTTATAAATCTGGGAGGATTGACAAAACATACAGATGTTATATAAAATTAAGCCTTTACCTGTCACTGTTAAAACATAATATACATGTTCCAATTTGGAAACTCATATTTACAGATGTAGCTTGTAGAGGGCCGAAATAGAATAAGAAACAAGCAGTTAGTACAATAATCTTAATTCTATCATAGACGGAAAGTCAAATAATACTACAGAATTGTTTTTGATGCACGTAATGATAATCAACGTTCGGTTTTTTCATGGATGTCCAGATTGTCCAAAACAATCCTATATCTGTTCTGAAAAATAACTAACTACAATTATTCTTACCGCTGTCCCACGAGACATCGGCGCTGCAAGCATCAGGTTTAGCGAATTAGACGAGTTTCGCTCCAATTTGCAAATTTTGTGGTCTTGTAATCAGGCATATACTTTTAACGCTCTATGCTGACGATTAAAACGCGAAGCAGTTGATGCTTTAAGCGAATGTTTTGTGGCCTTATAGTTAGCGATGCGAACTGGTCAGATAACACAATGTGCCCGGAGCAACGAGTATCCATATCAGATTATAATAAGACGGATCCGAAGCCTTACAAATGAAACCACAGTGTTCCCAAAAGGAGCAAAAAGCCTGGAGGTGAAAGTCTATGGCAAAACTTTTCTTGTTACTCAACTGCCCAATACTAAATAAAATGATCTTATGTGCTTTTAAACTTTTAGACGCATATATCACTGATGAAAAGTTAAAAGGACACTCACTCATCAGGTTCTGAGGGTCGATTACCAAAAAAGCCTTACCAGAAAATTTTTGATTTTCAATTATGTGCGATTTCAATAATTATTACACTTACTTTGGCGGTGAAAGAGAAGATTGTGTGGAAACTTATATAAAAATTCTTGAAAAATCCTCAAAAGCGTTGGAAAAAAAAAAAATTATACATCACATCGTCAAAGTGGATACCCAGCCGTGGGCCTATGTTCAATCTGAAGCTGATCACTGAACTTTGCCTCTCCTGGGACTGACATACTTCAAATGTAACCAGTACTACCATGTACTTTTTCCAACACGAATGAGTTGCTTAACGCTAGAAATAGGCGGGGCCCTGGGAACTCTACGGCCCACTATCTTTCAAAATAAACTAGAAAATTAATAAAATTTTAGTCCACGCGATACCTTTAACAAACATCAAATCCGGCAGTTTAAGATCACAAATGCCTTTATAACCCGCACCAATTGACACTCGGCAGCGTAATATGAAATGATTGAACTTCAATTGAATATGGCTATTGACCGCACTTTAAACATGAATAGATTCAATAAAGAATACTTGCAACATACAGCTAGCATTTTTTTTTTATAAAATATGGTAGTAGCAAATAGTATGGTGGTCACACATGGTGGTAACTGCCGCCTATGGACATCTGTAATCAAACCCAAATAAGATCAGCGTCTTATCTGAAGTTGACCACAGATCCGTTACTACTTCTGAGGACTAAGTTGGAACGCCTCGGATAAGTACGAGTATCTCCACATCACTCCACTCAACATTGTTAACATTTATTTCACAATGATGTTTTTAGCAAGGGCTATATTTAGTTCCTAACACGATGTTGTTTCGTTGCAAATAATAATGTGAAATTCCTCTAAGTACACATTTTAATATTCTTTGATAGCTTAGATTGTAACAAACTAGCAATGTAGTAAATATGCTGCAAAAATATCCACCTGATATGGTTTAATAGTTACACCTCAAAAACAGACAAATGTCAATTTCTTGTATTGTACCTATCTCTATGGGAATTTTGGTATTTGTCGTAGGATATCTGTACATTCCGAAAAGTAAAAAATAACTTTCAGACAGACTTTGACAGTTCAATAGAAAGAGTTCTGTGACAGATAGAGAGTTAGCAGAGGGTCCCATTGTAATCCTTTGTGGAAATGTAAAAAAGAAAAGAGTAATATTAATTATTATCTTGTTGATAATAAAAAATCTTATATTTATTTTCTAACAAAAAAAAAAAAACAACTTAAGAAGTCTAAACAAAAAAGTAATATTTATTTACTTAAGTCAGTAAGACTTGCGAATGTGACTACATAATATATTTAAAAAGAAAGTGATGGCATATGTAATAAAAAATGTAAGTCGCTAACAATGAATTATACAAACAAAATACATATAAATAAAATTAGGCATAATAAACTCTGCTGACGGAATTAAGATATAATGAATATTTCGTAGGGTATTTTACATGTATGTGCAAGAGCGTGCTCACTGTAATCTAATTTATAAGCTACCGACAAAGCTAAGACAATAAATTTCTTTAAACATAATTAAAGTGTTTTTGAAAAAATACATTTGCTATCGCAGTTAAATCTATTTGTTATTTAGTCATATTGGCAAATATAGGACGATAAACTTATATATAAAACTATTTGTTTAATATGAGCTCATCGATAAATTTGATAGGCGGTCGTATTATACTTGCATTCCAATATGTACATTTTATATGATTTTATACGCACAGCAAGTACACTTATATCCAAAATAAATGTTGCCACTACACTATACAAGAGAACTGATTGATTTATTTACGATTTGGAGAGTTGTCCGATCGCTCGATTAAATTGTTTAAAAATAAATTCCCACAACTTTTATGATTTTGTTTTGATTGCCAGCGTGGCACAAATACTTGTAGATACATATAGGGTTGTTGTCTAGACATCTTTCATCCGTATCACACGCAGTAAAATATCATATCTGATTTTGATGATTGAACTGTCAGATGTTTACAGAAACCCATTCGTGTACGATATAATCTGAATGACGGAACCATTGTAGTAGAGCCTAATTTACTGAAGCTAGAAACATATATTTTTAGCAGTGGGTTTTCTCAGCTTTTCCATGTAAGATCTAGGCACCAAATAAGAAACCTGAAGCCAATTCGAATTTGTGAAAGCATAGATAAGAAAACACAGATCTTCAATTTCTTTAGCACAAATATTATATCATATATTATTTATCTTTATGTATAAGTATTATCTGTAATACGGATATTTTTATATAATAAATTAATTTGGTGGTAAAAACAATCAAATTGCAATATATGTTTATTAACATTAGTGTATCCTATGTTTTATAAAATACATCGGGTTGGTAATAAAAATAAATCAAACTTAATAATTGCGCATCCGCTATTGATCATTCGAATTCTGTATGATTAATATTTTTTCCTGCTCATATTGCGAAATCGCGCCGGAAAACATTGGATTCCGCGGGATTAGACTCCCTAGTCGGTAATAACATCATAGGTAAGTTCCTACATGTTCATGCAAATATAAAAAGAAACAATTATACTCTGACGTTACAGATTAAGTTGACATGTGCCCCATTAGTAAGACAATATGCCATTTGTGCCTTTTACGCTGAGCGATATTTCATTGATCTAGCTTTGTCTACGTCCAAAATAGGCATAACTACCGTGGTAAAGATATGCTTATACCTATTACGATTGCGTGATAGTATGGTTAGTAGAATGATATTGTCTGGACTTTAATGCTAATCTGGTTCATTTGACGGCGGTAGGTGACGTATACTGAGTGTTTTGTATTGGTGCTTAGGCACATGTGTGTTTAAAAAAAAACTCGTATAACATTGATATATAGACCAATGTAATTCTAATGCCGGGGTTAGCATTTTCTCACTACCCTTAACATCATAATTCTCTCTGTGACCTTGTTTGCATTTCATAAAATACTGATTTTTATTATGGTTCCGTACCCAAGTGGTAAAAACAGAACCCTATTACTAAGACCCCGCTGTTCGTCTGTCTTTCTGGCCGTCTCTCCGTCTGTCTGTCACCAGGCTGTATCTCATGAACCGTTATAGCTAAACAGTTGAAATTCTCACAAATAATATATTTCTGTTGCCACTATAACAATAAATAAAATAAATATTTAAGGGAGGCTCTCATACAACAAACGTTAAAAAAACGCCTTTTTTCATAGCTAATGGAACGGAACCTTTAGTGCGCGAGTCCGACTCGCACTTGGCCGATTTTTTTATAATTTTATGAAAAATAATAAGTTTAAGACAAGAAACGGTTAGGAAAACTTAACAAGCCTTTTTGCTCCGTGATTAGGTGTAGTTAAATAAAGCTTTACATTGAGACTATCCAATACTACCCTAATTGTGCGTCAACACCGGAGGCATCACAGCTACACCGAATTCTACCTAATAATAGTCAAACGGAGTGTTCTGATTTGAAGTATGTGTTAAGAGACTCATACTTAATACTTATCTGAAGTGTGTTAACTTAGTCTTTAGAAGCAACGCATTTATGGCAAAATTTCAAATACGAATACAATCTTATCTGGGGTTGATTATAGATATCCATGGGCACTTAGCATCAGGTGAACTACATGGTCGTTTGCTACTTCAATATTAAAAAAAGATAATAATACACTTCTGTTTAACTCCTGGTAGGACATATTACACCTTTTTGCGTTACACCTATTTAAAGGTGGTAGAACCAATGTAGTTCGACCGGGGAAGTACCACCGCCATACGTATTTCTAGCGTGAAGCAGTTCTTGCGTTTCAGTGGAAGGGTGTGGTTTCCGGCTTACTTATATATGAGGCGACCATCTCAATCCTCGGGAGCGACAACGCATCTGTGGTCGACTTCAGATAGAACCCCAGTTCTATATGAAGTTGCTTACAAATGTCCATGGGCAGCAGTAACCACTTATCATCAGGTGGGTTCACATTATAACGAAAAAAATAATTACAGGTGTGAAGAGGACGCTAGGACCACTTAACACCTATTACATAAAACAGTAGGGAACATCAATCCGTCACGACTGTGGAACAGGTTTGCAGCGACAGTTGCCTCGTAAAGCTATGTGGTCGGTTATGGGGCTTTTACGATCAAAGTAATGTTAGCATTTCTTTTCATTATCAGATGACATTAAAAGCTAAATCTTGGCCTTTCTGACTACCGAGTCTTCACTTACCACTAGGAGTTAGCACGGGTTTATTCGGGAGATGTTCTTTTGTATCGTTTGTTCACTTCTGAAGGAAGTGTCCATGAAAGTCCTTGGTGTTTTAGTGGATTATCCGCTTCCATCTTGTCCGGTTTTCGGCCTCTTTCAAGGCAGTTGTTTATCGACGGGCAATGGACCAAAATACCCAAGGATCCTACGGTAACATGTCGTTCAGAGTCTTGATTAGATATTCAATTGTTCCAATATAGAGAAGTTGTTCTTTTATGCGGTCCATGGGATGCGGAGCATTCTTCACCAGCACCACATTTCGAGAGATGTACAGTTAAAATATAAACTCACTGATACGGATACGAATACGGATCATTGTTGTCTAGATCCGCGGGTACTGATCTCAACTTTCTTACAAATTTACTTACATTCTGTTATTTCTATTTCATCACCTGTGTAAATTTAAAATTTTGAATATGTGAATAAAAGATCCGTTTGAGTTCTATCTTAAAAGTATCATTCTCGTGCCCCTGATATCCGAGGATATGAATGCGGATATCCGGTACATCACTAGTTTGTTACAAGCCTAAGACTTAAACCATTTTCCACTAAGTTAGCTTATTAAACAAATGTAATGCATCACAAAACTTAGTCTACATTACAAGTACACTAAATACCATCAATTCATTACAGTGGCTCAATTATCCCACACTCCTAGTAAGTAAAGCGCGAGGGAAGGTAAATTGAACAGGTATTAATTTTCTTATCATGTTATCTACATACACGATAAAAGGAAGCTAAGAGATCGTAATGGCGGGCCCTAGCCTCCTGTATCGAGGCTAATTTGAATGTCTACTAGATGCTTATCAGTCGACAAGATAACATAAATTGCATAAAGTTGCACAATGGAGCTTTGATACGTACATATATAAGAAACTAGCTGTGCCCCGCGGTTTCACTGTTACATAAGAAAGAACAAACATATAAACTTAGCGTGACTTATACACCTATAGCTTTCCTCAATGTTTGCACTATACAACACAAAAAAACATTTTTTCAATTCGAACCAACACACGGTTAAAAACACACGCTTTCTACACTCATAGCCCCACACTACGATTTTCTCCTGTGTCGTGGGTGCCATGGACACACAAACACGAAT
>DWNE01008841.1:0-11274 GCA_018249875.1 Cecropterus toxeus | reverse complement strand
AAATAATGCTTCGATGTACAAAACACCGTTTTGCCTACACAAGATAGGGCATCCTACACACGTTTTTTGTTAATTAAAAGAAGTATAATAATAAAAAAATATATATATGTTTAATTTTATTCCTGGAAGTCTTCCAAAATGTGACACTTTAATTTTTTTTTAAATGTTCTTATTTTCTCACATGATTTTAAATTGTTTGGTAATGCGTTATACATTTTTGCACCCTCAAACGTAATATTTTTTTTTCCGTATGAAGTTCTAACTTTTGTGATACTGATGTTATGTGCACGTCTAAGGTTACGTTTGTGAATGTCTATATTATTTTTAAATTTAATTTGTGACATAATTTCATTATGAAGTATTTTAAATATTAGAATGCATGTGTTGTAGTGATATATTTGTGATATATTCATTAAGATAGTTTCTTTATATATGATTTTAGATGAAGTGCGATAATTATAATGAAATAATATTTTAATTAATTTGTTTTGAGTGGTTTGAAGCGGACGAATATTAGTTTTGGATGCTGTTCCCCATACCTCTATGAGATAGTCAAGATGCGGTTTAACAAGTGTGTTATAAATAATATAACGTATATTGAGTGGTAAACATTTAACTATGCTTAGTATACACCCCAGAAGTGACGATAATTTTGAATGAAGTTTTGCTATGTGTGGTTTGCATGATAATTAGTTATCTAATATCAGACCTAAATATTTTTCTGTGTTTACCTTATTGATGACGTTGCCGTTTATAGTTAATGGCTGGAAATTTGGGATTTTTTTATTTTTTGCCAAAAAAATTATATAATTGGTTTTTGAAATATTAATGGTGAGCAAGTTGCGGCAGAACCAAGTCTGTAATAAGTCGAGGTCGGCCTGCGCTTCAGTTATAATTGTATTTATATTATGTCCAAAATAGAAAAGGCATGTATCGTCGGCGTATAAACTGATATATCCTTTCAGGTTTAATTTATGTATACTATTTACATATATTAAGAAAAGCAACGGTCCGAGTATGGACCCCTGCGGAACTCCATATTTAACTAACTTAGGGCTACTAGTGTTCGATCCTATTTTAACCACTTGAAAACGGTTTGTAAGGTATGATTTTAGCAAGTACAGAGCCGTTCCTGTGATACCCAACGTACGTAGCTTTGAAATAAGAAGATCGTGGCTAACCGTATCAAAGGCTTTTTTCAAATCTATAAATATTCCAATGGCCAGTTTCTTTTGATCTATATTATTTTTAAGTTTGGTGATTAAATCAAGCTTTACGCTAGAAATAGGTGTGCCGCTGGCAACCCCCGGTCGTACCATACCTTATGTGTTCTACCATCTCGCAATATGTAAAATATAATTACTTATTAAAACATTCGGTTATAAACATTGAAGTAGCAAACGAGCGTGCACATGATAAGTGGCCACTGCCGCCAATGGACCTCGGTAAGGAACTTCACACAGTAAAGTCATTTGAAGAAGAAGAAGTCTATTTGAAGTCAATTGTAGATGCATTGCTACTCGCGAGAACTAAGATGGTCACCTTATGTAAAAGTGAGCCGGCAAACACACCCTTCCACCGAAACATAGGAACTGTTTCACGTTAGGCGTAAGCGTGGCGGTGGTGTCACCATGTCGAAACATACTTTTTCTACCACCTCATATTATAAAAATATATCAAAATATTAAAATACATATAATTTCCCAAATATTAACTTACGAGTGACACCTTGTACGCAGTGAAATCATTAGATTTTGTAAATAAATAAACAAAATATACACTTTATAAGTTATTCGTCGTATTATTATAATATTAGTTGAAATATAATCGTTAATTAATTTATTCATTAACTTCATTCTTGTTACCTACTTTTGAAATTTACTTATTGCACTTCACTTATTTTCATATTTATAGTTTACGTTAAATCCTTATCGCAAGGTTGTCTGGAAGAAATCGCTGTTTAACGATAAGGCCGCCTTTTGTATTGTTATCTAAATGTATCTGTTTCTTGTTATATATACTTTCTGGGTACAATAAAGAGTATTATTATTATTATTATTTGAAGAAAAAATACTCACTTTGTATTCCCATTGGGGGTTTGAGCTCATTAAAGTGGGGTTTTACTTCAGCATTTGGGCTTATGTAAGGCGGCATGCTGCTAGCTGGCGTCAAAGGCGGCGTGGGATTTCCTGGCACAGGACTGTGTTGATAGCTCATACTAGTCCTCATCGCAACTTCTTGCGCGAACTGTCCGCTGTACTGGCCTCCATATTGCCCGTTGCCGGCCTGGTGTTGTGGAAACTGGCTTGGTACCCCACCGTTAAAATACTGTCCCTGATTAGAATAAGGTGGCGTTGTTTGACGCATGTTGCCTCGCATCGCCGCACCAAAATTTCCAGATGGCCCTAAAGGCTGCTGAGGGGGATATTGACCTTGGAAACCCGGTCGACCACCATACCCAGCAGGGTACTGACCAGGGCCGAAACTCGGTTGACCACCCATATATTGAGCCTTTCGTGTGCCCATAAGCATTGTCCCTGAGGGATAAGGCGTGTGCCGCCTTTGGTATCCTGGACCCATTTTCGCCGAACCTCCCATTTGTCCAGGTCCCATTTGAGACGACATCATATTGGCGTGCATTCCCATATTGGCCATTTGCGCCATAGGATTCATGCCATTCATTGCAGCATTTCCCATTTGACCCATACTAGTCATGCCATTCATTCCACCATTGCCGCCCATCCCCATGCCAGTCATGGCGGGGTTATGACTGCGCTGCTGGCCATAGCCATTCATTGCGCTATATTGGGGGTTTCCCATAGTCATATTATTCTGCATCTGCAAACAAAAGCAAAACACTTGAAGTTTTATACAACCAAGTCTATGACACTATTTAAGTGCCATGACCGTCCGTATGTAGATCTGAACTTACAGAGTTTACTCTCCATACGAACCTGTGAGAATGGCTGCGAGTCCTGCATCGCGGCCGTAGTGGCCGCGGCGACCATCGCGGCGGTGGCGCCGAACTGCGCGTTCTCGCCCCCGCCGCTCATCGCGCCCGTACCGCCGGCGCACCCATAGCCGCTGAAACAATAGCGATAAAACATTAAACTTATCTTATTTTTAAAAAAGTGACACAGTAACAGTTTTAAATTACTTCCATAGCCGAAAATGATTGACGAAGGCAGACGGATAGTGACAGTATTTCATTAGAAATTGGTAGTTCTATTTGCTAAATGAGAGATTTGTAAACGGTCCATTTCATAATTCGTGTCATTGATTGCAATAAAACAAAAAGTAGCTGCTGCAAAATCTTTACTTTAAATGAAAAGATTTAATTCACAGTTTCATCACAATTATATTGAAATACGAAAACAGTCAATTCTATTTCACTCACGATATGAGTAGTTTCTATTCTATTGCAAGTGGCCTTGCGGAGTTGAACATTTTACATTCCACACGTTAACGCTTCGATTATTAATAAACACAGCCTCAATATTCAACCCAAATTTTATTGACGCAAGATCTTTTTTAATACACGTCGAGATTTTATTATTTTACGAACAATACAAAAAAGAAAATCAATATGAACGTATCGTGACGCGTTGTTACCCCTGTGTTTCTCTCGGGATGTGTTCGATTTTTTGTATGGCGCCGGAGTGGGAGACGCTTCATGTGAACTGCTTTTAGGGCGAATTCCCGAGCCTTCCCGGAGCCCTTCCTAATAATTCCCGTTCGACAAATGCCCGACAAACACTCGCACGGACCACCTATTGTTGCTTTTTCTCTATAGTCGTGAACCATATTGGTGTGCAAAGTTGTACGTGCAATGATTATGACTATAATATTTATGAATTTGGTTAGAGCGTGCTCGTGGAGAAATTATGGTTACCGTTACGTACTAATGAAAATAATTCGATCAATTGAGGCAGCTTTAAGGATTATGCCAATAATTTAATAATTTCATTTCCTTTTTATTTATAGTTGTATTTAGAATCATCGAAAATTATAGTTTTTCAATGAAGGGGCAAATACGCATAATAATTCGTGTTTGTTAACGATCGCTTATTTGTTACTTTCTTAGCACCACTTAAGTATTCTCATAAATAGCTTAACAGATACTTAGAGCGTCGACAACCAATAAACACGCGAGTCAACAACGCTCAACTCGTCTCTATTCATCGAGGCTGCAGATGATTTACAAGGGTCCTTCCTTAGGTAAACTTGGTCCGACCTGCGTCTTTTTATAGTTTTGTCTGAAGTTTTTTTTCTTTTTGCCGACCGAAATGTGTAGCTGACTAAAAAAAATGTGTTCTGTATCCTGGTGCACTTTTTGTAAAAGTGGTACCACATCCGAATAATCACTTACGTTCCGTTCAAAATATTTGGGATCTTGAATGCATGCGGTCGACTCCGGCATTTCTTTTGAGATAATTCTTGGAATATGCCTTTTTATGTTAGGTACCCTCACCGTTCGGTAAAGCATGTGCAGCTTGAGACGGAATGTCTACATTTATGCGCATGTAAATGATCTTGTAACATTGTAAAATTATGGAAAGAGTAAAATAGAAACTAAATAGAAAACGAACGTGTAGAACACCTGGTACTGAGTATTAAACAGAAACTGCAAGTGCAGTACATGATATATATCACATAGGAAAAGGTATAATAGGTAGGTACGAACGTATGTAGAAAGCAAGATTTGATGTTATTACTAGATGTATACATAATACATACATAATAGTATTATTAACTAAAATCAGAATGTAAAGATTTGTAGTCGAATAAGTAAATATGAATGAGCATCGCGCTATTTTCAGAATCTGGAAGGTGTTTGGCATACTATTGAGAGATGTGCGAGTTACGCGTAGGTATTTTGATACATAGGCTGCAGTTAATTTTAGATTGTTGCGCAGGCGTGTTGAATTCTTAGCTAATTGGCAGTGACGGTAATCACGTGCTGAATAAATTTCTTTCACTGAGACTAGGTAAAAAATGCATTGTGGGTTTAAATCATTTATCGAGTATGAGAATCCTTCGTCGTATTGGTTACAAAGGTCCGCCGAAACAAATTGATCTTGATCGATGCTCATTGCCCAAGTTTGGGTGCAAGGAATTATAAACATTGTTTTCATTGAGCCGCCTCTTTTTGTGCTTAGCTGGTTTGGATTTTACGATCAGCTTTAAAGCAGTCAGATTTGCGAGCAATGCAATTAAAGGCAAAACAGTAACAATTACATGTAAGATAAATTATATGTTTATTTGTTAATTGTTAACAGTTTAAGTGTTATATAGAACATTAATTGTGAGCTTCGAATAGATTGCTATCGTGTAGCGTGAAGCCATGGCGTGTTCCGCCCCTGTTTTGACGACAGTTGGTCACCCCCGTTTAAATACCACTTCACATTGTGGCTTGTGCGCACATTGCTATAGCACATAATAGCATTAACGTTTTGATGTTATTCGATCGATGGTTATGTTACTAATGACACGGTGGTCAGTTTTAGCCAACATCATTCATCGTCACGCGCTACTTATGTGTTCGATTATGTTATTTTTGTAATATAATTGCGATAAAATTGATTTTGATCATTTTTAAACATTGTCGTTTATCTTTCGTTGCTTTTGCTTGTTTTTTTTTTTCAAATTCATAATTTCAGTTTCTGGATGTAATTTGATAAGTACCGATTATTATCTGGCGTTCGTCGATTGTCGTTCTAGGTTTAGAATGAATCATGGTTGAAGGAGCGAATTCCGGGGGTTACAAATGGAGGCGAGCTGGGGTGAGCGTAACAATGAACGGGAAGGGTCGCGCGGCGTAGGGTAAGTGGGCCCGGTCGCGTCAATATGGGGCTTTATTACGACGCTCCTGATAATAATTTGTTTCCCCGATCATGATATCGACCGGGACTTTGTCGTTTTGAAACTAATCCCGGTTTATTGTTTAATTTTCTTATCACAAGTTTAGAACTTACAGCTGATCAATATGTAAGTTTTGTTAATATTGTTAATCTTCTATTTATATTAATATTATAGTCGATAAATAGCGATGTACATTTAAATTGAGAAATTTAATGGGTTTCTTATAACAATAGTAATATTAAATTTGTGATAATAAATGTGTTCAATTTCAGGGACAGTGAAATAAGTAAGAAGGGTACCTTGGATTTTATTTTTTGTATAAATCAGTTTGCCTGTATTGAGCACGTGGTGTGTATGTTGTGTCAGTGCATCCGCCCCCGACAGCTTCGCCCGTTGAAAACTGACGTTTTTTCCCACGACTCGTTACTCACCGATACACATCTTTTATTATTACATCTTTACTTGGGAGTATTTTTGATTTATTTTATTCTTATACAACGCTATTCAATTATTTAATTTGGATATAATAGTGTGTGAAAAATCGTTTTGTGACTTGCGACTGTTTTACTTAACATTCGTTCCTGCCTTCGAAATTAAGTAGACTTCCTGTGTTCGTTCACACAATCGTTGCCAGTCCCCAGCTTTATTATTATTTACTTATTGGTTTTGTATAGAGGCATGCAGCCATCAACAATATGTCGCTTATAAAGGTGACTACAAAACAAAGCCGTTGAGCGCCTCTAGTTAGCACCTGCTCAATTTTTATAACGTATAATTCACAATTCATTATTATTAATATTATCAGGAAAATATCATTAATTGAGTTATGATTTTAAATTTAAATACTATTTAGGAGAAAATTCGTTACAATACGAATCAATTAATGTTAAAATGTTTTAATGAGCATCGCACTATACATACTGGATGCGTTGAGTGTGTTAATGTTTTGTTTGTTT
Organism: Cecropterus toxeus; assembly: GCA_018249875.1. Lineage (NCBI taxonomy): Eukaryota > Metazoa > Arthropoda > Insecta > Lepidoptera > Hesperiidae > Cecropterus > Cecropterus toxeus. The sequence continues at coordinate 4,456 of DWNE01008841.1, read as the reverse complement.
GTGTTTATTGTAAGCACTAAAGTGCAGTCACCGCTTGCATTCCCATCGTTCGCTAGTGTGAGTGTTTGGTTTAGTGGTGTGCGTTAGGTGCGGTAGTGCGAGTGCGATGGAGCGCGCTTGTGTGCGTTAGGCGCCGAAAGCGCTTGTGCGTGTGAATGGAAGAACACATTTCATTTCTTTCATTATAATTGCACCGATGCGCGCTGCGCGCTCCGTTTGTTACTTGTGTACGTTTAACTAACCCTTCGATTATGTGGGGATAACGTCGCCATAGGCAAATAAAGGTTAGAGGTCAGGACGTCTTGTTGATTTAAGCGCTTAATTAATATTTGAAATTCTTTTTATTTACACACTCGTAATATACGACATGCAAATTATACGCAGCTGCTTGTTGATTTCACAAGGAAGGTATTTTTATTTTATTGGTTGTTAACTACGATAAGGTAAGCACAGGTAAGCGAGTCGCGTTTCAGCGTTTGTTGAAATGTAAACAAACTTGTTCCGGATAAGATAAAAACAGTAGTTTGTTAGCATGTGTATGATTTTGTTGGTAAAAAAACGTAACTTGTCTACGTTTATGCTCACTTACGTGATTATGAGTAAATAATCTCGCAAAGCAAATAGCAATAAAAAAAATATATATCTTCTACTCGAGATTTTATTTGCATTTTAAATATTAATTAATTAATTAAAATTATGACGGTATGAGATTTTTGTTGAATTAGATTTTTATAAACACTTTTTGGGAGAAATTTAATTTTTTCTACGAGACTCGTCCAGAGACAATTTTTTATCACTTAGTAAAATTTTAATGGTACTCACCTAGGCGCGTTGACTCGGTACCCTATGGTCCCTTGCAGAGGGTTGTGCTTGTTGGGTTGAGGAGCGTGCGCTCCTGAGTAGGCTAGAGCCCCTGCGTACCCGTTGCCACCAGGGTTCGCCGTCCTGTCGCTTCGCACCACCCCCTGAAACCATGCACTTCGTTGTACATCCTCTTAACGCCTTCAAATGCTTCAATAAATTCTGGAGAACCCCCAAAAAATAAGTTTAGCACAGGCACAAAACATTCAGTTAACTCCAGATTTTCTTCGATGCACCATATGCCTGTCACTCTCGTACAACTGCGCTAGATTTTTTCTTATCGCATTTTTTCTGAGCCGTTAGGCGCCGAACGTCAGCAGTCCACGAAACGTTCATCGTGGTAATCTACCACCAAAAATCATGAATAATTGTAGGTACTTTTGTAAATTTTTAATCCAAACATTTTTCACGACGTGGTTGGTATTGATTTTTCGGGTATTTGAATCGATAAAAATATCGTGATTTCGATACTCGGAATACGTTTATTTTTTATTTACTGACTGTTCGTAAAAAGTTTTTAGAGACGATGGACGTTTCGTGCGAACGCTCGCAGTCTCGATCAGCTGAGACAAATTCCAGCGAAGTTTACGTTACGCTTGTGTTTGCGAATTAGTTATTCCTGAATTTGACCTTTTGTCTATTTATTAAATAATTTAATTTTAATTGTAACCAAGCCTTCTATTTTTCCCAATAATATTGAATAATTAAAAAACTTTTTAATAACATCAACACACCTTTAAAGTTCAATTTATTTCACTAATTTTTCATTTGCACCTTTAATTGTTTTTTTTTTCACTCGTATAATATTTTCCACAAAATCCCAGTATCGTCACTTTGCAATCCTTTTTTGGTGGGTCACTGCACTGTTTATATCCTTCAAAAATTACAAATGTCACTTTTTCACAGTTCAACGTAAACCTCTAAATCCAAGGTGAGGTCCGCACCTTCCACTTTGCTCCAATGTTTGATAATAAAATTATTATCGTTCACTCACGAGTCCGAGTTTAATTTCACCGAAACATCATAGACGTGTTGCACGAGTGCCGACGTCGACGTCACTGACATCAGGCAACCACACGTTCGACCGTCAAAGGTAACACTGGCTGGCGAGCCGGCGACGGTGAGTGAGAGGTTGCGCCGCGGGGCGCTCCCACCCCGCGCGATGTTGCCAGCTCGTCGCGATAAAGTGGCGCACCCCCGCGTCCCCCGCCGTACGTCGTCTTCTCGGCACTCGATGCTCGGCCGCGCTCGGCCGCCATCGTCGTCGGATCGGCCCTGCCCCGCCCCGCACACTCAACGTTTCACGTAACGGTCCTCAATCGAGCGCGATACTGCGAGCGCGATAGCCGCAGTACTGTCGCCAAATATCACTCCGATTTTCTGTTAATGATCATAGCGGAGCGTTTCGTCTATGAATTTATTGTACTCGAATCGAGCACGACTTTTAGTAGTTTACATATTTTTGACCCTTGATTGGCGGACACGCTCTCGTGCACCGGACGGTGGGCGAATTAAATATTTAGTTACTTCTCAGGTAGAAACGATATCGTATCAGAATTTTTTGCACGGTGTGAAGCGCGGGCGGCGGCCGTGGTCGGCATTCGGCAAGCGTTTGTCTGCGTTGGGGCATAATAATTAACAGCGATAAACAATGGGCATGTCGTCCTCTGGCCGCTACCTGCGCATGACGATAGAGGACAAGTGACTCGTCCTGTGCCGTCCTTGCCTTGTCGTCATCGCCGCACATTTCGCACGCCTTTGATTTATTTATGCTATCGTTGACATTTCGATGAATGCACAAACAAATCTTATTTATGTTGTGGATACATTATTAGGTACTTAAACTATTATTAAACCAATTTCCATTGCTGTTACTGTAACTTAATATGTACAGGTTAGTTTGATGCATACTGTTTTCCGTAGAATATATGATTTACCACTGTAATATAAAACAACAAATGTAGATTTACACAAATTACATCGACTATTTATCAAAATAAGAGAAACTGCGCATTACAGTTTAACAGCGTCAAGCGTATTTCAAAGTCGTAGGTATAATTTGATAATTTCGAGGACACAGGTAACAACATTGGCAGGTAGGTAAAATACTATCATTTATTAGTATAATTACATGTATAATAATATTACTGGACATTTCAAATTATGAATTGGTTTCATGCATTTCCACTATACATACTTACTATGCATTCATATATATTCTATAATTAATTACTGAAAATGCACTACATTGTACAACATTATGTACTGTATACACTATTAAATTTATTTATTCAATGTAGAATGTACCTACTTAATTGTATTATATGAAGTATTATGAAGATATATGATATAAACCTCAAAACAACTTTTTTATCAGACTGAAGTAGCAAACGATCATGCAGTCCACCCGATGGTAAGTGGTTACTGTCGCTCATGAAAATCTCTAAGCAAATGCATGTAGAACAGGGATTCTATCTGAAGTCGATCACAGGTGCGTTGCCACTCCCAAGGGCTGACATGGTCGCCTCATATATAAATGAACCGGCAACCACAGCCTTTCATCGAAACGCAAGAGCTGCTTCACGTTAGAAATAGGTGCGGCGGTGGTACCTTCCCGGTTGAACTATATAGCTTCATCACCTGTAACACATCTACCGGTAACTGTGATCAGATCATACCTATGAAGTCTTAAACGTATCTAAATGAAACTAAAATTGAAACATTCACCTTTATATATGCCGGTCGATGTCAGACTAAAATATGAAAAGGAAAAAATGAAGGTTGTTTAACTTATTAACAATTTACAAGGGGAATTCAAAAGGTTACTTAATCCAAGAAATACGCACATCAGTCATAACTTTCATAAGGAACAAATCGGTTGAAATAGAGTTGCCAACCCTAATATACAATGTTTAGGAATTTTATCTTGTACACACTTAATACCTGCTACAGATATGTAATACAGATGGTTGTTTAAGATAAAATTTATATAGTCATCAATTTGTAAGCACATAAGCAGTGAGCAGTGGGCACTGTGCGTGCGCAGAAATCGAGGTGATGATTACACTAGTTACTGATATGTATTTTATAATACATCAGGTTCTAGACATTCATTTTCCCTCCTGACTTTATGGGTTACATGTGGGAAAGTAAAATATTAAATGTAAAAAATAACTATTATATTTCTTATGCGTCAGCAGTTTTTATTTTGCAGGTTATGATAATGAAGTAAAATTTAAACACATAGGTACGCATAATTAGAATACATATATTTCAATCTTAACTTTTACTTTGAGCTCGGTTGAGGAACGAACCTGGGATACTCTTAAAAGATCAGCGTGGTAATACTGGTCCAAAACTTATGCTGAAATAAACGCCAGTAAAATTCAACAAGATATGATTTTACACTAAGTACATATCGGCAAATGAAAATTACAAAACAGCATATGGTGTGTAATTACCATATGCGGTTTTTTTTATTTCTTTTTATTATATTATTTCTTTTTATTATTTATTATATGTCTCCTCTTTTCGGTCTCAGTTAAAATGGCCTCCTATTCGTCAACGAAGAGAAATAAGGATACTTTCTACACTT
>DWNE01008840.1:0-11276 GCA_018249875.1 Cecropterus toxeus | reverse complement strand
GTCCATGGGCGGCAGTAACCACTTACCATCAGGTGGGCTGCTTGCTCGTTTGCTACTTTATATTTATAAAAAAAAATACAGGTAAGGCTGATATAATAAAATAATAGCTTATTCAAAATACCTTATATAGGCTAATGCTTGTATTAAAATAATTTCTCAATCGATAAAAGTTATATAAAATCTGAAAATATACAAACAAAACGAAAAAGGCTTACCTCGGCACACAAATTGTGGAGGCGATAACTGAAAAATACGCGAAACAATGTTTTTACGCTATCTGCACGGATCAGCTCAGATCCGGTCTGATTGTACATACGTTCCTGAAACGAACGAGGGTTTTTTATAGCTCTCGACAAACGGGTAAGCCACTGTTTTAAACAAACAAAAATGGCAATACTAAGTATCTTATCGCCAGGTACCATAAAAATTTTTATTTTGTTGTAATATCGATACACAAATACCTACTAGTTCTGCAACGGCATAGGAGCTAACAGCAAAATTTACAAATGACAGCCGATTTCGCAAATTGGATCCCATTTTGTTCGTAACTTTGAATAAAAAATAGGCGTGTTAGGAAGCAAACTGTTTTCCGGAGCAAATTTTCAACAAATCCGGTCAGCTCCCAAATAGCACTGAAACGTTAAATTGGTAAAATTGTGTTCATGCTATTATCGAATAACTTTTATCATGGAATGAATGCGAAAATAATAACTGAAACGAAAAACAAGAAAAAGTATAATACAAGTAATATATAATACATCACAATAAAATATATGTTTTGAATTTCGTAATATTCATTTGTGTTAATGAATATTACGAGTGTTGATTTATGATATCTGGTTTATTATACATACATATAAAATACATTCACTTGATAATAATAACATGGCAAAATAAGTGAATCTAGCTAAAATTTGTTCTAGCCGCGCATATAGGTGTAATAAGAAATAATTAGCTAGCAGTTAGGCGCTATAAATATATACATAGGTGACGTTTTTATATTTTTTCATCCATTTTTGAAGTGAAACTTTTTTATAATCATTGAATTTGAAACTCAATGAAATAAAAAATACGAAAGCAGTAGTCGGCGTTACGACTAGATGGCGCTGCACCCATTTCTGAATTACGCTGTAGATTTTCCTTCGTAGTTTTTATGAGAGCACATCCTTGATATATGCAAAATAATAATTATTAAGTTTCACGTTGCCATGTGTAAATTGCACACACACTTATATTTTTTGACCAAAAAAGGTATATTACCTGTAAACACAAATGATCGTGAGCTGTAAAGTCGAATAATCTTAACTATAGAAAATAGTTTAATTACCTCTATATTCTATCCGACCCGTGCATGAACTTAGCTGTTGAAAATGACGATTTACAGTCATGCTATATCCGCTACTTTAATGTATACTAATATTATAAAGCAGTAGAGTTTGTTAGGTTGAAAGCGCTAATCTCAGGAACTACTGGTTCGTATCGAAAAAATATTTCTATGTTAAATAGTAAGTTTATCGTGGAAAGCGTTAGGCTATAACATCATGTTAAGTTTCTTTATTTTTAATAGATTGTTCTCTAATAAACGCGGATGAAGCTGCGTAACACAGCTAGTCTTTTATAATCTAAAATACTTGCTTATAACTGACGATATAGTCTTTTCCAAAACAAACACTTTTCCACTCAGCACGAATCAGCTTAGATTTACAAAACAATCCACTCTGATTGCATAAACGCTTTCGCAGCGCTAAATTGTTACTGCGTTTACGTTAAAGATCGGGAAAACTGGATCGGAAAATCTGGATTTATATTGTGAGTGGGACGACCTATTTTACGGGAGAAATAGATGGTAAGCATAATAAGACTATCTCTAATTTGAAATGAGATAACGCCTCAACATCGAACAAGAGGTAAAGACGTATTCGTAGAACAAATTACATGCCTAATTCTGATTAATATCAAAAACACCATTATGAAGTAGGTATATTAAGAAGATAGTAGAATCCTATATGATTCGACTTCAGAGACACCACACTTATATTTGGGTTCCAAATTAGATATAAACGTGTGTGTGCATGTGTGCAACTGAGTTCATGAAAGATTAAGATTTATGATTTGGAAGTAATTACGTTTTCGTTGTAAAAAAATGGATCACAGATGTACCCAAGGTACGTAGGTACGCTTAAAAATAATGATGTTTATGTTACATCTGTTTATACAGCATACTTTGTTTAGAGGTATTCGTCTAAATAGAGTTTCGTTGAGTCAATAAGTTATTGACCGGGGACCGGGATGTGGTACAGAGAATTTATCCCGCAAGCACCCTCTTCGCTAAGGACATTAATGTGTATATTATACCTACATTGTGCTGAAACTCACAGTTTGAAGTATAATACAAGGAGGTCTTCTATACACACGAAATCCATAGTTTAGTTTCATGTTTCAAGCATTTTCTACCCCAGTGTCGGTCGAAATAACAATATCAATTGACGAATAAACGTACAGTCTAGAATATGACTAGGTTTTATTATAACATCAGAATTATCCAGGTGGTAGAATCAATGTAGTTTGACCGGGGAAGTACCACCGCCACACCTATTTCTAGCGTGAAGCAGTTCTTGCGTTTCGGTGGAAGAGTGTGGTTGCCGGCTCACCTTTCGCCCATCTCAGTCCTCGGAAGTAGAAACGCGTCTGTGGTCGACTTCATATAGAACCCCTGTTGTCTATGAAGTTGCTTACCATCAGCTTCTGGACGTATTTGACTCTTTTTTTAACGTATACAATATATCTGCACTGTAAACGTATACATATCCAGGTATAATATCCGATAAACCTTTTCTGACAAATAGTATCAGGCTATGTATCAGATAAACGGGATTCTGCTTAAGGATTTTCTTTGAAGCTTTTCCTAGTAAGGAAAATGCGCGAAATAGCTTATCCGACGTATAAAATCTAAAAGAAATTTCCATGCAAAAATTTTAGTTTGGAGACGAAGCTTATAGCGTGAAGAGTCGGTGGCATCTTCGCATTTATTCAGATTAGGTAAAGGATGGAGCTATTCAAGACAGCAGTTTGCAAATACTCTTCACATAAGTATACGTTAAAGGAGATATATATGAGTGCAAAAAATATTGTTTTTGGTAAATAAATCGATAGTAATGAAATAATAGAGTAATATCAAGTAAATCGGTCACAGTAGGCTGCACGTTGAAATCATGACTAAGAGAATTGAACAGGAGTTTAAAATTAAATGTTGCATGAAAATTGCCTAAATATGAAAATTGCTTAATATATGTGGCTAAATTATTTTTCTTTAGTAAAATGTTTACTTACACAATTAATTAAAAAAATACTTAAAGCTCTGGATTTACTGTATATCTTGTTTAATCTTTTAAGATGTCACTGAGAGGCCAAACAGAATCCAATATATTTTTGTAAGCGCATGAAAACTTTTAAGTATTATTCTCGCAACAAAACCTTTTTGCATAATCCTGAGCATTGTGTATGTAAATTTATTGTAAGAGGTCTTGGGATGATACGCGTATTGAAAACACAGATTTCCTTGGTAAGAATGATTGCGCAAACACACAGGAAATAAGCTGTAAAGTGCTACATCATTCGCTATCCGCCATTGTTTTGTTTTATTCTAGATTTGCAAGTCTAAGTAAGAAAATATGCGCAAGATAGTAAATCCAAGTTATAATAATAACAGCAGGACTTAATGTCCTACTCTAAATTGTATCTATATAATGTAATTGTTTTATTTTAAATGAAAACTAAATATATATATGTGGACCAAGAAGATTGTAATGCCCAAAGATAAACGCAAAACCAAACCACTGAACATAAATACTGAAATTTGCTGATAAGTTATTTAATCAGTCCAGTGAATACTTAGGAAGTAATTTTAGAAATTCTATCTAAATCTTAATAAAAAGGCTCAACGTTGTATTTTTTTGTTATGACTTATGTATACAAAATATAAAATGAATCTTCTAAATAATGAAATCATGCATTAAGTCCTTGCGATATAATATATTAGTGTAAGATAATATAGTAATATAATAATATAAGAATAGATTAATCGTGAACTTAGAAATTAATCAGTACAGCAAGAAGCCTTTGAAGTAAGCTATTACCAGTTGTGTTGTGTTTAGATTAGTAGACCTAGTACGTAGATCAGTGGTAGGTCTTATATTCAATAAATTATATTACGTAATTACTCAGTTAACTTTTAATTAATTCCACGTTTATTTGGTAAAATGTGTAACATAATAATGATTTTATTATAAAATAGGTTTAGATATGTTTATAGATCGAAAACGACGAACGAAACACATAACATCAAGTTTATATTACTTGATGGTATACGTTTCGTTCATGTCAGTCTAAACAGACGATCTTTCACAATGTACTAATATAATAATATTTTAATAATATATGTAGTTATAGCAAATGAGCTGAAATGGGTGGCATACCACTATTTATACAGTCTAAATATCGGTATGTCACCTACCAGTAGTCGACTTCAAATAGAAGTGGAGTTTTACCTGAAGTCAACCACAAGTGCTTTGTTACTTCTGATGGCTAATTTGGAACGTCTCGTGTCCCTTTCAACTAACATCCTTTAAACTTCAACACCAAAGTGCAACTACACTATTATGAGGTACATGTATACTCAAATATAATTCTAAAAGCCTGGCCAAGTGCGAGCAAGACTAACGCACGAAATTTTCCGTAGCATTATCTATAAAAACCGGCAAAAACATCTTAGAGTTGGTTGTATGGCAGGCCCCTTAAATATTTATTTTGATCTGTTTTTAGCATTTGTTTAAGCGGCAACAGAAATACATCATCTGTAAAAATTTCAACTGACTAGCAATCACGGTTGATGAGATACAGCTTGGCGACAGACAGCCGGACAGACGGCTAGACGAACAGACGGACAGCGGAGTATTAGTAATAGGGCTCCGTTTTTACCCTTTGGGTACGGAACCCTAAAAATGATTCAATCAGATATCTAAAACTAACGGTACATAAACAAGGAATGTCTCGATATTATGTCATAAATATGAGAGTATCTGACACAAATACGATGTAACCACATTTTCTACACATCCATTACATATGAACAGAATATTCACTTATAGTGAAAGCAACCTCTCGTAGTCAATATCTGATGAAACAACCGTACCGAGCCACCCATCCGACGCTGATCAGTCTTTGAAGTACGTTTATAGGAAAATGCCTTTCATTGGGTCGACTTTACTATATCACTACATATATGCCAATATACATTGAAAAACGCTTGTAATATGTCTTTACGCATAATTTGTATAACAGTGTTTTGTGCATAAGAATATTTATAAATATTATTTCTTTATAAGAATGCAGTAGCAAACGAGTAGTGGTAATGCCCATGGACGTCTGTAAGCAACTTCATATAGAACTGTGTTCTACTTGAAATCTATCCCAGATGCGTTACTACTCCCGATGACTAAAATGGTCGCCTCAAATAGGTATAAGGGTGCCGGCAACCACACCCTTCCACTGAAACGCAAGAACTGATTCGTCAGAAATAGGTGTGAAGATGGTACTTCCCCGGTCGAACTACATTGCTGCTACCACCTGGGAAAAAAGTATTAAATCAACTTTGTTTTTTTTTTTATAAAGTAGCAAACAAGCATGTAGTCTATCTGCGGGTAAGTGGTTACTACCACCCATGGACATCTGTAAGTGACTTCATATAGAACAGGGTTTTCTTTGAAGTTGATTACGGATGTGTTGCTACTCCCGACGACTAACATGGTAGCCTCATGTATGAGTGATGTTACTTATTCCTCGATCCCGTAGTCCGTCTATGCTCTTTGATCTCATGAAATATATATGTAATGGACATTATTTTATACTGGACCACGCGGTTACACCCATTTGTTAGAGAACAATCTATAAAAAAAAACATAGCGTAATGTTATATAGCCTAAAGCCTTCCACGATAAATTTACTATAAAACACAAAAATCATACCTATATCAATTCGAACCAGTAGTTCTGAGATTAGCGCGTTCAACTTAACAAACTCTACTGCTTTATAATACTAGTATAGGTAGTATAGATTACAAAGACTAAATTATAAAATCTCTCTTTAATAATTTAAAAGTAGCAAACGAGCATGCAGTCGACAACGAGTTTTACCACTTTCATAATTATTTTTGGTATTTATGCCTAATTTTAAAACTGCAAAATTTATAGCAAAATCCCTATTTGTGAACAGATAGTTTCTATTTAAACTGCTTGCAATTTTCTTAACGTTCCGTATTGCATCTCGTTTACAAAGATTTAAATCGATACGCCTTAAAAGGCACGTTCTGCATTAGAGTAAGAGCTTCACCGTTGCGATTCAAAACGAGCAGGAGATAGGAGAAAGTATTGTTACAATTCAATATGAGGAAATGAGATAAAACTAATACATTCATTATATTTGACTAAGCTATATACCTATCACAAAATTTAATCATGAATTTAAGTTACGCTTATTTAGTAATTCACATGTATATTTTTAACCGACTTCGAAAAGGAGGTGGTTCTATGTTCGACTGTATACTGTAAGTATACCTATTTTTTTCCGATTGCGTACGATTTATAATAATTAATAATCGGAATTATTTCTTTATTTTTACCCGACTGCGTCAGAAGGAGGGTAACACTTTTCGAGCATATGTAGGTATGTATGTATGTTTGGTTGTTTGTATATATGTCCATTTCTTTGGCACGCGCTACAGCCGAAACGGCTTGACAGGTTGTCACGTATGACATATCATTAGAATCGTCTCAGTTTGGAAAGTGAAATAGGCTATATAATGTTTAAAAATGGCGTCTGGAAATAGCGGAAAAAGGGGAGGAGAGAACGTCGAACTTTTTTCCTATTACAACAATATTGGTATCAAATGAAAGCTAGTATATAGACCAATCTGAAAATATATACATTATAATACTTTTACTTCACTATTTTGAAAAAAAAACTCATGAAAGCGTTAAATTAAATATAATAATATTTCATTATGAACAAAAATTTTGATTCAAGCAGTCGGGTTATTTGTTTTAATGTATTTAACGATGTTACTTGTTACTTAAGCCGAAGAAGTATCGAAATAATTTACTCTCGCAATATTACTCATCTTTTTCTAAATAATGTTTTGAATTCTAAGTTTTAGTAATTGATCACTGGAATAAGTATGTCTGAGCCTAAATATGAAATCAATTTTTTATAACGTTGTATTACAAAGAAACGTGAACTACTTATATTATGAATGAGCCTCTCATCTCTTACTAGAATATTCATTGTAGTAGGCACATAAAATAAATCTATCTTACAAATAATTTATTTATTAGCTGCCCTACATTTAACGAGTAAATAATAGTTTACGGGCAAAGTACACTTACCTGAAATGAATGTAAACAATTTACCGTTCCAAATCCCATCACTCGTCTTTTTATTAACTCATTATTACAAAGTGTAATAAAGTTTGCTCAAGCTTGTCGACTAGGAAAATTCTGCGTCTGGAGTCGAACCACAAATATTTTGACCACCATTAAATCATTTTAATTTTAATTAATTCGAATTAATTAACATAACTTATTGATTCTTGCTTTAACCATATTCGAAAATAAAAAATATTGCTCATTTATCGCGTTTTCGCTGAAAATATTCGCTACATCGTAATGTGGAGGCAATTTCAGAAAAGTCGCATTATTCCAACATTGCTCGACATTAACTTAAATGTTTATTGAAATGATTACGTCGGGTGTGTACAATGTATGCGGTCACCCCACTGTGCAAGTTAATTTTGACATTTTAAAATTGACACTTTACTATAGTTATTTTTTACGAACGGGACACGAAAAAAATTGCTGTCGACGAACGCCTGGTATATCTTACATATATTATATAGGATGTATAAAATTAACGCAAGATTTGAATAAAATAGAAAACACAGTTTTTGATCTTTTGATTGTTATTTTTTATTGAATCATTAAGTACATAGAATTGCGTTATTTATTGAATAATACATTAATCGGGAAAATGGCCTCCATGGCTTTGCAATATGGGGGTAAATTATCATCACCGAAACAAGAGAGTACACAACCTGGAATAAAACACAATTCCGACCATATATGAAGAAATATTGTTATACCTATAGTGTAACGATCACTTTTTACTAACCCTAAACTTTCAGCTGTCGAATTGTTTTTATTTTAAGGTTACTGACAATTTTACTGCACAAATGATAGCAAATTCAAAACTTGCATTAATTTTAGGACACCCTATGTGTTTTATATAATGTACATGTGTATTTAAATAGTAGCTGCAATTTACATTGGCATTTAAAACAACTTTGCCACTCGCCATTCACAGCTTATCTTAAATATTAGAATGAAAATAAACTGAAACTGGAAGACAAATCCAGCTCCAAAAATGGGATGCCAGTTATTCTGATATCCTCTTCGTAGAAAACAAGTATGATGCGAAAAAATAAAAGTTGAACTTAAAACAAAATTTGGGAGAGCGATGTTAACAACCTCCACGACTCTAGGGATGTCTTTTATCAAGGAACATTTTAAATATTATAAGTAAGATATTCTGAGAGAAATTTTGTCAAAGCTGATTACCATAATAATGCTTCTTAAGAAAGTAATGTTATGAGGTTTCTAGAGTGAAACCGAATTCAAAGTAGCATAGGTATTATTAATATGAATAATGGTTTATAATTATATACTTTACACTCTACATATGTCGCTACAGAGACACATTCAAAGTTTTAACGAATAAATGTTGTTGCTTAATCCTTTTTAATGTCATTAAAAAGGATTTGCAACATTGCTTTCAAACGTTCTTTTGTTTAGCGTTGCATTGGTCGACAATCCTTTTGTAGCGCCTATTAAACTATTCTGACACGTTTTCTTGAAGTTTTTTTTACATAAAAGTTTGAAGTAGCAAAATAGTATGCAGTTTACCTGATGGTAAGTGGTAACTGCCACTAAAAGATATCTATAAACAAACTCACACAGAACAGGGATTTTGCTTGAAGTCCCTTCGCATATACATAAGTCAACCAGCAACCTCATTCTTCCACCGAAAAGCAAATAAACTTCGAGCTAGGAATAGGCGTTTCGATTGCGAATCCATCCACGAGAACCATATTACTTTCTATCGCTTATCGCTTATCGCTCTTATTTTGTGTTTATAAATATTAATAAAGAAAGAGTCAAATGATCGTTCACAATTTCATATCTGTTACTTTGAAATAATTGCTTTGAATACATTAACGTATCTACATTCTCATGCCGAAATGAATCGAATGTTTAAATAGACCATGTCAAATTGTCCGTCAATTTGTTTACATTAACGCATTTCATTCTAAAACACTGAGGTTTCTTAGAATGAAAATTCTAAGAAATATTAAATTAATTTACGAACCCAATTTAATTTACTAGTCATGTATTAAGTAATTATATTTATTATGTAAAATTTATAACGCTTATACAGGCAAAACACACAAAGCATTTTCTGCAATAAAGCCTTTCCTATCGTAAGAGGCGACTAAAAGGGGGCTTCCGGGGTTGCGAGTGATAAGAGTGGGAGCTCGAGCCGCCCAGGAAGTGACAATAGACCCCGGGAAGGATGATGGCACGTGTGGTCGCATGCCGTAGTAAACACCTGAAGGCATGGTGAGCGTAAATTCTCACAGGGAAAGAGCCCAAAGGGGCATCGCGCTTGGAGATCCCGGTTGTGTTCCGTTGGAGATTCCGGAGTCCTCCACGTAGCGCTGAGGACGGCCACTGGGGCGGTTTCGAAGGTTTCCCCCAAGTGACAAAAAAAAATATAAAAAACAACGGTTTGCGGCCATAAATGCCGCCGTCCTTTCCGGGGTCACATGGCTGGACGGTTCGAATTCTCGCCGCCCGCTACCCCGGAAACCCCCTTTTAGTCATGTCATACGACAGGCAGGGGATACCTTAGCCCTTTTCTGGTCCCGGAACTACAAAGACAACGCATTTGTTACCTACCTAAGATAGAACTCCAATCTTACTTATGGTTGTCCATAAATGTTTATGTCAGAGGCCACTTACCTCCGATCTGATTTACTACTTCATTTTATAAAAAAATAGTAAACAACAACAATAACAATAAATCAAGCATTGAACTTATTGCGATGCGTCGTAACAAATCACTTGCTACATTTCTGATAAACAGAAATACATTTAAAGATTCCAGCGCTTCATAAAATGAAATCTGAAGACGAAGAAGCGCATTCATCTATAACTGTAATAATCATCCAACGTCTAACGGAAATATCACACTTTGAACTGGTAAGCGATGGACGTTAAACTATATTCGTCGTCAAGATATAAAATCGTTTTTAAACGATAGAGATATGCACATTAAAACAGTAGCTATACCTATGTACTTATCACCGGTATAAATAACAATTACTGTTCGTGAAATGAAAACAAATGAAGATCGCCGACTAGAACTTTTAAACCCTGTTGTTTTACAAATTCATTTTATGGTGGTAAAATGAAAATAGGTACTTGATGAAGAGTCAAATTTAAAACTTACCAGTATTAAGGGCATTGCACATTTGAATGTGGTTGAAGTTGTGTAAGGAATTCTGATATCAAATGAATTTATGCACTAAAGCCCCCAATAAATATAACAGAATTCCCAAAAACCATAACTCGTTTATACGCTTCTCGCTGGCTATCGTGCAACTGGCCAACGATCGCCCGGAAAATATTGAATAGGAAAAAATGCTGAAAATGTTGATATAGTAGATATTACATCTTGAAGAATATTTTAATATTGTGAATCCAGCAAAAATGGGTCGCAAACACAAAGAATTTCTTTAATAATATATCAGTATTTACGAGGGTAAATAAAAAAAGTTCTTGGAATCAATATAAGAATATGAAACTAATAAAACAAATTATTATGTTTTTCAATAGAATCCTTCATATTTAATAAGCCTAAATAATAGTATTTTTTTAATCTTGTCAAAAAAAATCTCAAGAATCTCAAGATTATTATAGTGTCATTACCGTCAAATTTTGGTTTACAGCAGCTCCTTTAATTTCCGAATAAGCGAATCTTAGTCCCTAGGACTAAGATCCCTACTGCCATTCTTACTACCAGTAGTAATAACGTTAATTTTTTTACCGTTGTTACTACTGCAGTTGTTAGTAGTAAGACGGAAAATAAAAAATTGCCCGTGTTACTAC
>DWNE01008839.1:0-11277 GCA_018249875.1 Cecropterus toxeus | reverse complement strand
GATTCCGTTACATACATACATACATACAACCGAAGCTAATAAAAGCGAGTTAAAAAGACAAAGCCATGCACAAATTTTTCTGTTGCCTATACTATAAAAGAAATAAACGACTGCAGCCAAGCTGTATAAATACTCTAATCCATAAAGAGCTTAAGCTTGTTATTAGAGAAGTAATAATTTAAATTGGATTATTTTACGGGCACATTTTGCGAACAACCTAACTCCGGTTATCCCCGACGACACTCAAAACAAACGAAAGTCTGATAAATGTAGCTATTAATCTTCCAACCGCCTCGGAGTTCGTCCTTGTGAGATACGCACAGAAACAATTATTAAAAAATCTAGATATAGGCAAAGTGTACTTACGCAGTCGGTTTTGTCATTCGTGAAGAGATTCGCGTTTTTACGCCTTTCAGGCCGTTGATATATTGTCCCTCACAATTTCACGGTAATAAAATGTACGAAAATAAAATGCCAGAAAATGTAATGATGTCAAACAAAAATATAAATTTAGCCCAAAGCCTTTTTATAGCTGCTTACTAATTAAAATATCGCTGCTGGAAATAGACATATCCAATTTTTGATACAATATCTACATTTTTACTCGGCTGAATCGGAAGGAGGGTAATGATTTTCAAGCGTATATATATATGTATGTGTGTATGTATGTATTTCTATTTCTTTGGGGTCTCAGTTTGGAAAGTGTCATAGGCTATATAATTTCTAAAAATGGCGCCTGGAAATGGAGAAAAAGGAGGGGAGGGGGGGTTATTTTTTAACATTTTTTTAGGATTTCGTACCTCGAAAGAAAAAAAACGGAATAAGGAAGAAGAGTATGGTCGTCGGTAAACACATATATTAGTTTTTACACACTATTACACTATTATTGAGTTTTTAAAAAAACATGTTCTATTATCATTGGACAATATAATGAAGACCAAGTAACACAACATTTAGTTTTGTGTCCGTTGGTCTAACCATCTTATAGGGCTACGTCCTCGAAGTCTGTTGTCTTCTACTTTGCCGGCCCCTACTAGTTTTTCTAGGTTATTAATGTTCTTTGAGGCTATATGACCGAAGTATATGAGTGCAGGCATAGGCTAATAGTAATCGTTCAGAACGCTCGAGATGTTCGAGTGTAACACCTTTAACATCTCAATTAAGATCGGGACTCTATGCATATTTGTCAGTCCATTGAACAAAATAGTAAAAACGTGCAAACCAATTTCGGGAAGCCAGTAATGAATGGCAACAAGTGGACTATAACTCTGAAATATTATTATCATATTCCGGCCTTTTCCCTTACCTGTTTTGTTTTTGTTATTTTTTCGTTCCTGTACGTAACGAGCATCCTGTTTCGCGGTTAATTTGAATGCGTGTTTTTGTTAGAAGAATTTGCTTTGGATTTTTGTCATTTCCTTTTTCGCTGCGACATTTCGTGGCTCGTTCAAGTATATGGCCCTATTTTTTTAACGTCCCCACAGTTTTCCTTATGAAAATGACGCTGTTTCCTCACGCTTTTGAAATTGTTTCAGAAATTCCTATTATGAATTCCTGACAATGGGAGGTGTCATAATATGTACATATTATAAAATTTGATGTGTTTAATTATGTAAATTTACTCTTTATTATGACATAATACTATTCTAGTTAGGGCTTATTTTATTATGCACAGTATGTACCTTATTCAAAATCTCGCAGCCGCTGCATTACCTAAGTGTGAACATTGTATTAAAAACATTTATAAATTAAGCCATTAACTTTGAGATCCACTGCTGGACATAGGGTTCTCCTAATGAGGATCTTTGATAATAGTCACCGGGTCTGGCATACGTGTTGGTGACCGCAGTCGGTGTTGAGGTTACTTTGGACGACACTGCACTCCATCTCCTGGATTGGGGTCCTCAGTCGCTTCCCATGGCATTCAAGACAAACACTACACGGCACATATATAAATACTAGCTTATTTCGTCGGTTTCGGCCGCTTTGGTCACGTCTATCACGGCAATGAGTATCCTATGTGTTAATCCAGGTTTTAAATAATATGTGTGCTAAAGTTCACACCGAAAACCGCCAAATACTTTTTGCGTGAATGAGTAACACACATACATTCTCACAAACTATCGATTTTATATTATTTGTAAGACATACCGATCTAAGTATTTTAATATTTAACAGTCATATTCAATCTAAAACACTATTCTCATAATTCAGAATTGGGCATTTCAGGGGAACTGTAACAATTTAGGAAGTACCAGTTGGTAACTATTGGTACTAAAATTGCCTCTCAATTATCTTCAATATTTTTGTCCGACTGCGTTCGAAGAAGGGCGATTTTATTATACAAAAAAAAAAAACTTCCATTAGATAGTATACACTAAAGTACTGACAAAAGTAACCGAATATTCTCACCGTATTTAATTTAGCAGGTAAGCGGACGAACGAAATGGAAACCCTTTTGGCCTAGTATTTGCACTCTACTTACGTCATCAGAATACGTCCCCAAAACACAATCTTCCTCTGATAAGGTCAGAATATCAGTCGTTCGCTCTAAATGCAAATATTACCGCACCCAGGAGAGGTGTTATAGCTACGGTTTTGAGGTAAAAAAGGACGAAAACACCGCTAAATGGCAAGAAAGCGCTTTTTATGCTGACGGAATTGGGTAGTTAAAGATAAAGAATGGATAGACCGTGCTCTTAGATAAGCTTCGCCAATGTAGTTCACTTTATACGAAATTGGATACAACGGGTTATGTTTGTAATGGATTTTTTTGTAAAGATAATTTTATTAAAGAAATTCTGGAACGTTGAACGAATAAACTATTAATTCGATAATTCCAAGGAGCTTTCACGTTTTATTGTTATTATCTTTATTAATCGATTATATTGTCGTATGAAGCACAATAATGTAGAAAATGGTAAATACTATTTTTTTTTATAGAAAAAGAAAATTTGGTACAGTCATGTTCTTAAATTTAATTTATATAGATAGACCTAAGATCTATGAAAAGTCATTAACATTATAAAATCTATATCGTAACTTAATTTATAATTGTATCACAGTTAGAGTGTATAATGTACAGGTATCGGAAAATGATAGTCATTTTGCACTTCAAGAAGAAATCAAACATTCGACTTTTCATTTCATCATCATTTCAGTAAATTTAAAATGTATAAATGGATTCAAAGTATTTAACATCATACATACATCTTAACAAAACAATCGTATTTACAGAACTACGGTAAAATTCTTCCAATTAACATACAATCTTCATCAGCCACTGCAAATGCGGACGGAGGTAAGCGTTTCCGCAATAGGAAGTGACGGCTCCAGGGAAATGACGCTCGGAATAAAGAGCTTTGAATAGTGAATTGATTCTAAAACACCATACGGACTGGGCACCCGTTACAAAGCCTCTAGTGGATTGTAAATAGCATTAGACTGGTCTATCTTAGCATTTAAAACAATACTATGTGCAGTTAGTTTACGTTGTATTTACAATTGCTATACTTAACTTACATAATTACTAAGTTAATTAATAATTTATTGAGATTATCATGTATTTTTTAAATAACATATTACGACGACTATAAATTACAGAGAATAATTCCATCTTGCCCGTTGAAAATAATTCATTCGCCAAAAAGAAGTACTTTTGTTGCAGGCAGTCTGAATACATATGAAAAACACAATTACCCAATTACCACATAAAATATATTGTAAATTATAACTACTTGGATAGGTGGTAGAACTAGTTTGTTTCGTAACCATTCCTATATCACCCAGACAATTGTTTCCAATATGAAGCAGATCTGTGTTTTAATGTAGATGCTGGTTGACTTCTATAATTTTTAGGCCATCTAAATTCTTAGGAGCTACGCATCGGTTAGCAGCTTCCGATAGAGTTTGTTCTATTTGAAGTGGGTAACATATGTCCCTGAGCGGCAGTTGTCACGTACCATCAGAAAGATGGCAACTTTGTTTTCAACTTGTGTTTATAGATATTTAATCTCATAAAGACAATAAGTTACTTACATGAGAAAATAGGTATAAAACCTAAATAACAAATTAATGTTCACCGTTGTTGAACAAATTGGGACCGATTTAACGCATTTTAATACTTAAAAGTTAAAATGACTTATTTGTAATTACGTACTTTGTACATCTAGTTTTTATATGTAGTTACATTTTTATATGTGCTAGTATTTTATGAAAAAGTTGTGCTCCTTCAAATATTAGGGTTTTCTATTCTAATTTTAGGTAAGGCAAGGTTACTGTTTAGTCATCGTTTACTGTATGGTGTTATTTTTATTAAGTAATATTAGTGTGCATGTCTTTTTTTAGAATTTTCCTTTTGAGGATGCATGTCCTGTACTTATTAACTTAAATGTTAATAAAGCATATTATTAAATTATAAGTCGAAGTAAAATGATAATTATATTCATAGAACAGGCGTAGGCGCGTGAAGGTCGTCTTATAATATACAGTACCTATATTCTGGCTACAATTTACAAACGCCACAATTTCTCCAATATTCGGAACAAAGCGAGTTCATTTCGTGTAACCCGTGAAATCGCCTGATAAAGTACATCAAGATGTAGTGTAATTGCTCCTTTCGCGCCCAAGCTATATCGTGACTTCTGATAATAGTCCCATATATAATATTAATATCCGATGGAGTGAGATAAAGAGGGGAAGCAAGGACTGCCTATAAATGTTGTTTATTTGTATCGTCACTTCGCTAGATGAAAATCTCTGTTTCGTTGAAATACTCGACTCACTGAACAAATCCAACAATGAAAAGGCGAAATGAATAGTTCCGTATCAACTGTACAATGGCACTGAAGATGTTGCTTGTTTTCAGCTTAAAACCGAGAACCAAATATTTTACTGGCGAGGGATCTAGACAGTATCTTTTTGAGAATACAGTTGATTTTATCTGGATCAGTTATTCTCAAACTTTTGTATCTCTCACTTGTAGTATCAATTATTTCTATCATCCTCAAACACTGGAAAATAAAATAGCTTTTTGTGAAATTAAATATTCTGTACTAATACCTAACTACTAACCTTTAATTTGTTGGTGAAAATGGTTGAAGACTCGCTAAGGTAATATCGCCATTACCAGCGGACATTTGGTTTGTATAGTAAAACAGAAATCTTAAATCTCACTAAACCGTCCGATTTTTAAGCTCGTCAATGCCATAGGGCTCCAATGTCTATAAGGACGCTGAATCGCACTTTCAGAAATACTGACCTAGACTATTGAGGGCAAGCCGCGGGTGAATAAATATAGGTAGGTTTACATTGTTATCTAGAATTTGGTTATAAATGGAGGAAATATGATTTCATAGCATAAAGTGACAGACATTTAGAACCTCGGATTAACCTCAGCCTAATATTAATTGTATTCTAGGTTCAATAGCTCAAATTTGGAAAGCCGCAACCTTACTTTGAATACCTATTATATAAGTTTCACGTAACTTTATTTTTAAGGTATGCGAAACACCCACAGAGAATAAGCGATAAATGATTGATTCACTATAAAAATATTCTATGCACTTTTTTATTAAGCAAAACGTGCTTAGATGAGTTAATATGCAAAGATGAGTTACACATTTAGGCACCCTTTTAACATTTTAAAAGAGGTCAGATCATTCGTGACTCCCGGAAATCACAACTTTAATCTATTTCTGCTTCATAACAGCGATGTACTGCTATATTCTGGTTAGAAGAGTGTGGTTAGCGAATCACACTTTTTATAAAATAGAAGTAGCAAACCGAATCCTTCTACCATCCTTCAGAATTCCTTCACGCTAGAAGTAGATGTAGCTGTGGTACTACCGGTCGAACTACACTGGTTTTACCATTTTATTATAAATGGGTACTGCTTGCCGCTGCTTATACGAGATCGTTCCAATATAGCCCTAAGTGTTAGCATCTCACATGTGTCTGATCTCAGGTATGCTATCATTTTATCTGGGGTTGACTATTTATAGGTAAATGTGCAAAAGTGACAGTTGTCATTTACCATTAGTTGTACCTCATGTCCATTTGCTACATCTATTAAGTATATAAAAATATATTTTAAGGTTTCTTTTTTATAAATATGAAGTAGCAAACGAGCAAGCAGCCCACGTGATGCTAAGTGATAACTGCCACCTAAGGACATCGGTGAGCAACTTATACAGAACAGGGATTTTATCTGAAGTCGACCACAGATGCGTTGCTACTCCCGAGGACTAAGATGGTCGCCTCATATATAAGTGAGCCGGTAATCACACCCTTTCACCGAAACGCAAGAGCTGATTCACGCTAGAAATAGGTGTGACGATGTATTTCAAGGTTATGTTAACATAAAAAAGTGGCGGCAGCTAGTTAATAATTTATTAACTAGTCTAAACAGTAATCTTATTTCGATACTTGGACGATATTTCTTTCAATCATTTTCGCAGAGCGTTGACAGACGACCTCAAATGATTAGTATATATTTGTAGATTGAGCGTACTAGTACTGATACCGGCTTTCCGCTTAAATTAGTCGATGTTTCAACAGAAACAGTAACTAATCAGTGGTTTCCAATGATCAGTTGAACTCCGCGGATTTCATCAATAATCCAAAACTCAACATTGCCTTTTTCTCCTGAATACTTAATCACAATTCATTGCTTTTAGTTAAGGAAGTAGTAAGTGTGTAATATGTCAATAAACTGAGGAATAAATAAAATATTATATGATTATTAGTAAACAGATTATTACTTAACAGGTGATAGCGGGCTTATTATAACAAGTCATATGCGTGTCTGACCACACTACAAATCAAACAAAGAGTCACACTATAAAGAATCACAAACTCAGAAATATATCCTAGTTCAGAAAATACTTAAAATGATCTCAACAGTAATTTAGTTTCGATTTTAAATGATACTCTCATAAATTCATTTACACAAGAGGCGACCTCAAACTGATCGTAAATGTTTGCCTCTTCCGAGGTCTAGATAGATTGCGTGTACTGGTAATGATACCGGCTTTCCCTTTAAATTGGACTCGATGTTTCGGCTCTCCGACAGAAACAGTCACTAGTCAGTGGTTTTCAGTAATCAGTCGAACTCCGCGTTTGGGTACGTTTAATCACTATTCCTAAACTTGCCATTTGCTTATTGCTTCTGACCAAGTAATTTAAATATATTACTTTTAGTTACTTGAGATTATTATTATGAGATTTAACCAGGGATTCTAAAATCACATATCAATAACAAAAATAAATTAATGATCATGAACAATAAAATACTGTTAAATGATCATATTTTTATTAAATTGCTTAAATTCAGCAGTGGTAGTTTAGTAGTCTGAAACTTCATCTCTGATCACGGGTCTAAGGTTCGAATACCAAGCACGAAGCTAGGATATTTTTTCCATAAACATAAAATTAATTATCATTTGCTGTATAGAAAAACAAAAGACGGTAGACCGCCTAACCCTTCTTACACGTAAAGACCCAACCCCGTTAGTGACATAGTAATGGGTTGACGATATTCTGAAAAATCTTTTAGAAAATAATCGTAAACACTGCAATAAAATCGCGACAAAGGAATATTAATGATGCCTTGTTTAATTAATTTCTTTGATGTATAATGAAATCAATTATCATAAAGCTGGTATTTGTTAACTGTGAATGGGCTTTGAAAGTGCATAATAGCGGTCCTTCCCTCGGGAGCTCATTAGATAGCCCGCGGGATGAGGCCAGGCCAACAGGACTCGGGCATTTCAATCTGAATGAACTAACAAGTGACTCGTTAAAACTAAAAACTAACGATGCAGTCATAATCCGTCTAAATTAAACTTTTTGTACATCTAGTCATAAGGTGTGGTGTAGACTGGTCTAGTCAAGTTTAATTGTTCGAATCGTTAGAGCGATATCTTTACTTTGTTATAATACATGTAATACGACGTATGATAAATAGAGTTTTTCAGTAATTTAAAGTGAAGATAACATAAATGGTTAACACGTCAAATGAAATAAAAATGTACTTACTACCCGTTCGCGCTAAGTTTGCCGCTGTCGACGTGACGTCAAATATGTAATAACGTCAGCAAAAAAAAACAAGTTTGAAAAATGTATATTTATTTGTGGTTACGGATTAGATTAATTTTTACGATAAAAATTTTTCACATATTACGTTATTGTGAATGAACAGGATTTTTTTCATTGAAAAAAAGTGATCTTTAACTGAATATAACGGCAATCACTTTGTCTTCTCTTAACCCATAGTTCTTATTTATGGAAAATAAAACAAATAATATTGTAAAAACTGAGCAATATTAAGTTGCAGCATAAGTAATAATTTTTCGCGTTTACGACGATTACGTTGCCTTCGATTTTTTTTTCGTACATTTTAGGGCAATTGAGAGGTGCGGTGAGGGGGGAGCCGCATTCCTCCGATAGAAACCTGAACCAGTCTCAAATTAGAAGATTTTCTTTAGATTACTTCTAATTATAAAGTTTTAGTTTGTCAAGCTGCCTTTATTATTTAAATGCCAGTATTATCTATTCATTTTTCATTATCGTAATTACACTCACTCACACATCGGCTAGATTATTCCTGTTCCGTTAAAGTAATGTTTAAAATAATTAACCATTTTTGCAATTTTTATCTTCATCGCTTCATTTTACGTCTTTATCCGTTCTTAGGAATATCATTTTACGACTACTGACCTTGGTTTTGATTAAAGCTCTGATAGAAGCATAAATATGAACTACTCTCGAGCTTTGCAGTAGTTTTGTTGCCATAAATGTTGGCTTTTAATCTTCGTTGAGATATTCATTAACAAGCGTATTCTGAGTAAGGTTGATGTTTAGGCTTTGTATATCGTCAAAGACGTCAACGTCGAGCTTTCAAAAGCTCGTCAAGACAAATAACATCTCAGAGAATAATTTATATAGATATTCTTAAGCATTAAAACTAGTATTGATCACATTTCTCGTGCCCAAATTATTTACGTATGGAATATATCGTCACCACACATTGGCGGATCTAGGAGTTAGGCAGTGTGCTACGGGACTCAAGGCCCTTTACTCCCTAAATCTAAGTGTACGTACTTTAGTCCATCCATCACATGGTAATTTTTAGATATAAGAAAATTTAAGACCCTCCCCCTAATCTAAAAAAAAATACAACATTCTCCTAAAAAGTTGAAATACTTATTTTTTCGCTAGTCGTCGCTAGTCGCTAGTGAAAGGCTATTTTTAGGTTGTCGTGCACTCCATATAGAACAGGGGTTTTATATGAAGTCGACCACAGATGCGTTCCTACTTCCGAGGACTGAGATGGTCGCCTCATATAAAAGTGAGCCGGCAACCACACCCTTCCACCGAATCGCCAGAAATGCTTCACGCTAGAAATAGGTGTAGCAGTGGTACTTCCCCGGTCGAACTATATTGGTTCTACCACCTGGCACTATCCTATGAATTTCCGAAATTTAGGGCTAAATTAAGGATCAATCTTCGAGGCAGTATCCACTCAAAATCATTTTATGTACGAGTATGTACCTATAAAATACATATGTCCATATAAATAATGCGAATAAAAGAGCAAAATATAAATGAGGTACCATAATAATTAAAACGAAAATTTATCATGATTGAATAACTCGTGTTTAAAATTAAGAAAAAATTAGTACGACTTAATCTACATTGTATGTCATTCTTATGATTGTATATGTTTATAGCGCGCAATAAAAAGTATTCTATTATATTATACAATTTTATCAATTATTCGATACTCTAATTTTATGTTTTCCTCAAATACCAAAAACTAACAGAATGAAGTTGCCAAGATATTATTAACATTAATGGATTTCATAGTCAAAGTACAGAGGATTTATAAGGGTCTGTTATCAAGGGAACTTTATTATGCATAGTAGCTCCCTCAACAATGTGGGCATCGACGTTGAATATGAACCATTGTTATAAGAAAATTATACCAATCCATTCGCTTAGTTCAAATGTTTATTTTGTAGTTCTCCATAGAATTCTTATAAGAGAGTTATGTCTATTAACCAAGCTTCTTTTATGTAATGGAAACGAGGGTAATATGATTTTAAGGCTAATAATATCGCGCAATTGATACATTTTAATATGTTTTGCGTACTAATGATATGTGATTTTATGTTTTTTTATGAAAATCACAAATAAAGTAAAGTATGTTGCATAAATACACAGTTAGTGTTGCGTGTTGTGACATGGAACCTAAGAAAGAAAACGAATTAGACGTAGGGTAGATAGGTCAATCTACCGTTGACAAGCACCACTAGTGCTTGTCAACGGTTTCTGCCCGCCACCGCAGTTTCGCCGTGACCACATCGATGTAACTGGGACGAAATATCGGCAAAAAGAAATTCAAAAGACGTATAACCTTAGTATCCGTAACATATTAAAATTAAGTGTAATGTCTTTTGTTTAAGATTTATCACCCAAAAGAATTTAGTTAAACCCCTTTTTTACTTATATATCTTACCGATAAATACACGTATTTAGTAAAAGAAATAATTTAGTAAGTTTAAGAACCAATTTATGTACCTCTACCTATTTTTATAAGTGTTCAAACTCTTTGTAGTGGGTTAATATTAAACCACAATATAAAGGGATCCATATCAACACATTATAATGAGATGTGTCAATAGAACGATGACCTATCGAGAGCACATTCTATGGAGCAACGAACTCTTGAAGAACCTTTAGAACCTTTATTTATATCAAGAATATTATTAAAATAGATTTTTCAAAGAATTTTAGAGTAAGAATGATAAAACTGTTATAAATGACTTTATAATAATATATGGTTTTATATTAATATTATATCGCTATATACAGACACCATCGCAATTTCATATATTAGTATAGACAAAGATCTATATTAATATATAGAATAGCGATGATATCTGTTACTTAATCAAACAAGAACCACTGGTTTGATTTAAACAATTTTGCATGGATGTAACTTATTTAACTGATTAGTGTATACTACAATGTATACGTCATAGGCTACTATTGATTTAGATTTTTTTCGCTATTCAAAGATGGCGAGTATTTTAGTGATGAAATGAAATGAAATGTCTTTATTTAGGCCTACGGGGGTACTTACTAATTGTCAGTTACAATGTATTTTCTTACACAACCACCGGATCGGAACACGACCACAACTGAGAAGATCCGGCAAGAAACTCAGCGGGTTAGTCTTTTTTGTTTGTATAATATCTTTTTACCGACTTCCAA
>DWNE01008838.1:0-11278 GCA_018249875.1 Cecropterus toxeus | reverse complement strand
ATATGGGAAAGCTATTAACGAAATTATACTGAATATGATGTGTGTGTGTGTGTGTGTGTGTGTACGTGTGTGTGTACAATTTATATACAATAGAAGTGAATTTTAGTAATAATAAATAATATTTCTAAGTATAAAGGGCATTAAGTCTTATGAATTTTTCAAAAATTGATTATAAAATTCTTGCAGCCCATATTCA
Organism: Cecropterus toxeus; assembly: GCA_018249875.1. Lineage (NCBI taxonomy): Eukaryota > Metazoa > Arthropoda > Insecta > Lepidoptera > Hesperiidae > Cecropterus > Cecropterus toxeus. Next base: position 11,082 of record DWNE01008838.1, on the reverse strand, counting down.
AACATCTTATTTCGCGTATACCAAACTGGATCTCTTTTACATGCCACAAAATAAAATCATTATTCAAAAAGGGGTACAGCGCCATCTAGTTGTAGCGCCAGCAACTGCTTTCGTAACACATTGTCGTTTCATCGCGTTTCAAATCATGATTCTAAAAGTTTCTTTTAAAAACAACATGTTTTATTTAAGTAATTGACGTTATTAATTTAAAGACGGTACAAACAGTATGGTTCAACCGGAAAGCATGAATCACTTTTTGAAATTTTCGTAAAAAAGTTAGGTTGCAGCTTCTGTGAACCATCAGTGATTCACCCTTCTAATACTACGAAGAATAGGAAAAGGCGAGGCCATGTTTCTTCCGGAGCCAGTAATAGACTTGCTAGCTTTAAGTTGAAGATATGGTTTTTAGTCACCAGCCTTATATTAAGTATATTTTATCAGTAGTACTCGTTACTCGTTAACAATATAACAGATCCCTTATCTCGATTAAACTGAGAGCTTGATAAATCACTGTATCGGATATATATTTTGCGTTCCGTTTATTGCAATTTTATAAATACTGGAAGTGTTTAATGAACGCCAATGATTTTGATCACTTTATAGAGTTTTTATAGTACCAATTTATTTTTTAGCTATCGAATTTAGGTAAGACTATACTCAGTGATAAACCAACAACGCATCTGATGTAAGGTACCTTTCATCACACTACATATCACATAACCCGGAGTCTTATACCATACTGATTTGCCAGGTGGTAGAACCAATGGAGTTCGACCGGGGAAGTACCACCGCCACACATGTTTGTAGCGTGAAGCAATTCTTGCGTTTTGGTGTAATGTGTGGTTGCCGGCTCACTTTTATATGAGGCGACCATCTCAGTCCTCGGGACTAGCAACGCATCTGTGGTCGACTACATATAGAACCCCTGTTCTATATGAGGTTGCTTACAAATGTCTATAGGCGGCAGAAACCACTTACTATCAGGTGGGCTGCTTGCTCGTTTGCTACTTCATATTAATAAAAAAAGTAATTGCGGACAAAACCCTCGGGCACGGCTAATTTCGAATAAATTACCGTATAATAATACCAATGTATAAATTTATATTCCAAATTGGTGGCATAAAGCTGTGTTAATAGAATATGAATTTAATATAATATTGTTTTGTAACTTACCAGACAGCTAATTTCCTCTGACTTGTTGTTTTTAGGTCATTGACCCTGTGGGATTTGTCTCATACTAAAATACAGTGTATTATTCAAGTGTTACATAGGTGCTTTCAGAGGCACTGTAATTACTGTAGATCTACTGAAATTTATACTTTTTTGTTGTATAGTGTAATGGTAATGGTAATATTGTGTAGGAATCTACTATATTTAACAACGTTCTTCAAGCAAAAAAAAGGTAGAATTTTGTTATTATCCCACAACAATCATATTTAATTGCTAAATATATGATAAATGTGATAAAAACACTGCTCTTAATGACAACTTTGTAAAGTAGACACACAGACACACAGCCATCGACGTAACCGGAAGAGTTTAAGTCCATGAAAAACGTTGAAAACGTCGTAATATTGAAGAATCTTGTCTATACTGTCATTTACTGTATTTTTACAAATTACTGTATTTTCATGTCGGAAACACTGTTTCCTGTTTCGATTTCATAATCACGACCGAAAGCACTGTCTTACAGTAAAACATTAAACGATTCGCTCTAAATTTAATTAGTAAAATATGAGTACAATGTTTGCAACGCGTGACGATGTCATAATTTATAAGCAAGAATATTAGATTTCCAGGAAAATTTCGTTCGGGGGTTCGGGGAAATTTATTGCTCGGGAAAACGATCCCGATTTTATTTCTGTGAAAAGTCAATTAGGTTATATTGAATTTCCTGATCAGTGCGAGGCGGGATTAATTTTGTTAATGAAAAATCTTAAAGGATATGTGAATGTTCAGATGAAGGAAGGCTCTTGATTTCTATCAGTGCTTTTGTGTTTTGCTATAAGTGAGCATGTACATAAGGCATTCCAACGAAGTTTATTAGTTATCTATTAATTATTAACTTAGTAATGAAGTAACACAAATATTGTTCCTATCTATTGTTCTATCACACAAGACTTTACATAGTGATAATTATATGTAGTATATTAATTTTTGTAGTGGTCTATTAACTAGGTTTTATCTAATCAAATCGAAACAAATGTCTTTATTAGTGAATATAGGTACGTATTTATTCCAAAATTGCTTACATAAAAAAATGTCTCTCACTCCATTTTTCATCTGCTGACAGAATATTAAAAAGTTATGAAGTCTGTTCTCATAATTGAAATAAATTTATAAGCCGGTTAGGCTTTAAAACTTGCCAAATATAGACATACATACATACATACATACATACATACATACATACATACATACATACATACATACATACATACGATGATATAAAACCTCTAAACAACTGGTCCTCGCTCAGACTGTGAGGGGTTTAGTTGCTTATAGGAAGTAAATATTTTTTAAGCTTGCATACCCAGGGTAAAATCCTGTTCTGTCAATCACCAGTCTATTTATTATTACGTATGAACGAAAATCCTGGGATTGCTTATGCTTACTCTAACAGTGGCACACGACTCTTATAACAACTGAATAAATACCTAAAAAATATAATGTGTGTTATAAATAACATGTGTGTTATAAAATCTAATGTGATTTTATAACACACATGTTAACATTTTAATGACAATACCTAAACAACTAAAACGTGTTAATTAACGAGCAGGAATTGGTCTAACACATTTTATTTTCTTTTTAGAAACTAGTTGAAATTTATATACAGATAAACGGCACGTATAATTTTGAAGACGTGGTTCATTATTACCATTTGATTATCTCCTTTTACCCTGTTTTTTTTTTTAAACACGCCTTCTACACTCATAGCCTCTCACTAGGATTTTCTCCTGTATCGTGGCTCCTTTTACCCTGTTATTACCATTAAATTTAATCCGTAATAGATATTTAACATATTACATCAAATATATTTTACATTATTAAACGAAATCCAAGTTTCATTCCAAATAACTGGCAAGGAATAAAATTTATACATTGTCATTTTATATTTAAGTGCAACTAACTAGTAATAAACATCTTTTCTTTCATATCATTCCTTCTATATCAAATTGTCAGTCTATGGGCGGCAGAGACCATTTACAGATTTACTGCTCATTTGCTACACTAATGAAGGTAAAAACATTGAAGGTGAAAATGATATAAGAAAATGAGTACTCATACATTAAGACCGCGCGATGGTAATTAATTAACAAAGTTACACGCTTAGCACAAACATCCTCCTCAGTACTTTGGCGTGCAAATTCGACTGCTCTCTATGGGCCTTCTGGAATGATGTACACACGCTCCTTAACAGGCGTCTATGTAGTTAGTAGTTCATAAGTCTTTTTTTTATATAATGAAATAGGAAACGAGCAGCCCACCTGATGGTAAGTGGTTACTGCCGCCCATGGACATTTGTAAGTAACTTCATATAAAATAGGGGTTCTATATGAAGTCAATCACAGATGCGTTGCTACTCCCGAGGACTGAGATGGTCGCCTCATATAAAAGTGAGCCGGCAACCACACCCTTCCACCTCACGCAAGAACTGCTTCACGCTAGAAATAGGTGTGGCGGTGGTACTTCCCCGGTCGAACTACATTGGTTCTACCACCTATCATAATATACTTTTTAACATATATACTTTTTAACATAAGAGTTAACAGCAAGTTAATGATAACTTAAAATAATTCACATGCGATGGATACATAAGCACTTTCCTTTAAAAAAGGTTAAAATTAAATGTTACGCACATTTAATTTACTTGTCCAACTTGTAATCGGTTATAAATTTGAATCTCCTTTTCTAATCTCACCTGTATAATATAAATGTTAACCTCTAAGAGTTTCTAACAGTTTTACTGAAATTCACTTGAAGTTACTATATAAGCTACTATAATATAGTAAATAATGTGAGCGATAGATATTTGCTATTCATAACATGAAATTTATGCAACACCACTATCAGTTCATGAGAATTAGCTCCTTTCGCTACTAAGTTACTAACATAATCTAAAACAGTGGACACTGTATTTTAATGCAATTACACATCTACAAAGCCGAGTATCAAAAGTAAAAGATAATAATCCTTTAATTGTTTATTGCCTGTAAGCAACTCCGCTATCATAATATTGTCCTAATTAATCAAAAGCGTTACGCTATCATTGCGAAATATTCTTTAGTTAGCATTCGAGCCTTATTATTCAATATTCGCTACGTTTTCCCACATTCACATACAATGTATTCAATGCAAAGTTATCTATTTCTCTCTTCAAACCATCCGTTACTCGGATTTCTTCCTTATTTCCTTCGCAATACGTTCCTTTGAATTGTTATGTTTATTTACAACCTGCACTGATATCTTTGTGGAGTGCCATAGTGTCTGATGTCGGGCCCTTATCAAGTTGTCAGAAATGCCTATACAACTCGGCACGCCATTCAAAACCGCACCATTTGATACGGAACTTAATTCATAAGTTTCATAACAGATGAATAATATCTTTCACGAAGTATTAGTGAATGGAGTTACCCAGTTTTCGCAAGAAAACTGTAAGGTTTTCTTAGTACGGTGAATTTTTTAAGCTTCGAATATAAAAATATTCAAGCCAATTTTAAAACCTTTGAAAACGATACCTTAATAAGCTTTACTGTTGGTGCACTGTATTATATCTAGTACCTATGAAAAATATCTTTTCATGAAGAATTTAATAAAAATTGTATAGCTACTGTCTTTAATTACATCTTCTAGCCTATATTCACTTTTTTGATTGATAAAAAATAGTATCGACATTCTTAGTATCACCTACCTATCAGTTTTCTATTTTAAACTGTCTCGTTACACAGATTTTTTTAAAAGATAATTCATATTTTAGTCACCAATTACAACTTAAATATAATCCTTAAATAAATATATAGTTACCTGGACTTCATAAACGTGATGGCGTACGACTTCCACGGTAAATGGGAAAGGGAGACTGGCCACAACGCTCCACTGTACGCCCCGTCCTCCGACTCTGAATGGAGGAAGCAGCTTTCAGTAGATCACGCAGCTCATCTCTGGGTTAAACTTGGTGCACCCAAAGAAAAACTGATCATTGGTAAGTATCAAAGAAAATTCCATAAATATTAAACACCCCAACTACAAACAAAAATTAACGTTACAAGCTAAAATTACTCTTCAAATAAATTAGACCTCTCTTCATACAAATGTCAGTTGATTTTCATTTTTTTATTCTAAGTTTGAAACAAAACATTTTACATTAATTAAATTAATTAAAGGTTGTAATTTAATCATTGCCATCTTTTTTGATATAGTATTCAATATAATTCGTAGTATGAGAATTATTTTATTCATGCTTGTTAAGATCAGCTTTCAAACTTCTTTTTGATCAAATTTTGATATTAATATCCGGATGCTCAACCGCATCTACATAATTTTAGTCTTCTTATCATGCAGTAAACGCATCCGCTGCGGTTATGAGACTTTAATATTAAACCAGATTTACCTCTTTAGCATGTGGAAGATTTCGTTCCAACAAAAGATTTTCAAAATTACGGCTTTGCGTACAATCTTTAAAAATTTCAGGTATGCCGACATACGGACGAACGTTCACTCTGTCCAACGTTAACAATTTCAAAGTGAATTCTCCAGCGAGTGGAGGGGGCAAGGCGGGCGAGTACACAAAGGAAGGAGGCTTCCTCGCGTACTACGAGGTGATTTTCATTAAACATTCTCCTATCCTTTAGGTGATAGTCTTATCGAAAGAGTGGGCGAAGTGCCCGATGAAATCGTTGGTGATAATAGAAAAACAGTAAAGCAAAATGTTTAAGTAATCTTTCAAAATGAAAACTTTGAATCTTACATTAAATCTATCTAAAAATAAGTGGTTTGCTTAGTAATTAATAGATTACTATCCACTAACGTTTTAAATTGACCTAACACCAATAACCGAAGAGTCTTAAAACTCTTATGCAATGCGCAAATCTACTTAAATACCACATTTGCGTGACTACCTACTTTGCAGAACCTTAAGTTTATTTTAAATCACACTTATCTATACCTAAAAATTAAGAAACTTCGCACAGAAGATCTCGCGCGTACTAACTTAATATAACCCAAACTAATCAAAAATATCACAAATCACTTATAAATAATAAGAACTATTTTATTTATGTTTGTTTGGACTTAGCAACTTTTATTCTGTTGCTATAAAATATAATATAGACCACGTCATTGTTAATCTTTATATGACGAGTAATTACCGCGAATCTGAAAGTCTTTTCTTGAACGGTATTGGCCTGACTTTCATCTTTTATACTAAAATCGCTTGCGATAAGACGTGTGTTATTAGCGCAGGGTCGCTAGGGACTTAATATTGTGTCGCAACAGTCTACAATGATAACATCTTCGTTTCTAGACACCTTTGAAGCCATATTGTCATTTTCCAGTTAAGTGAACTGGTTTCATGACGAGGCTTAGAGACAATGAGGAACGAAGACGTGAAATCTTAATCATTAGAGCTTTTAAGGAAATGGGTTTCTTGTTGAACATGTCATAATTATCTTTACCTAGCAATGTGTGTACTTTTCATTAATATCTGAACTTAAATTGAGATTGGAAGTTTTGATGTAGTAATTAGATGCGGTAATTTTTACCTAATTAAGCAGTAGAACGCCGAGTGCTGTTAATATATACATTCTCATCTCATGGGCACGGATTTCCTCACAGCATTAGATGGATATAGTCTATCCAAGTTTTCTAGTACGTCACATAAAACACTTGACAACATTACGAAAAAAACCCTGCAAGTTTTCTCAAAAGCATTTTGTTTCGTTATAGAAGTGGTAAATAATTTACTAATGTTAGAAAATCATCGGCTTGAGGATCGAGCCCTGAAGCCCTCAGCGTGAGAGATCGAATTTCAAATCAAAATTATATCGTATTAAATTCATAACTATTAATATTATAAACGCATAGGTTTTTGGGGATGTATATATGTTTGTTACACTATCACGTAAAAACTACTAGTCCGATTAAACTGAAATTTGGAACACATATTGTTGATGGCTTGGATTAACACATGGGATACTTTATCGAGGTACATGACTAAAGCGAGCAGAGTCGCGGGTAATAGCTTGTCACTAATATTTGTATTTAGATATATGATGTTTATTTCAGAACATGTTTTACATTTTATTTTATTTTTAAACAGGTTTGTGAAATTCTACGTAACGGAGGCGCCTATGTTTGGGATGATGAAATGAAGGTACCTTACGCCATCCACGGCGACCAATGGGTTGGTTTCGATGATGAAAAGTCCATCAGAAATAAGATGAGGTAAGGAATATAAATTATGACCTTTTTTGTATCGGGAGGGAAAACCTTCAAAAGGTACGCGACGCTATGGGAGCACCCCTGGGTATGTGGGATTTTTACCGCACTACACCCTCCCCCGGTGGCCGTCCTCAGCGCTGTGTGGAGGACTCCGGGATCTCCAACGGAACACAACCGGAGTCCTTCGTGCGCGATGCCTTTTTCGGTCCATTTACCGGCGAGCATTTACCCTCACCGTGTCTTCAGGTGTTTACGATGGCATGAGACCACACATGCCACCGTCCTTCCCGGGGTCGCTTGGATGGGCGGCTCGAGATCCCACTATTACCACCCGCAACCACGGAAACCCCCTTTTAGTCGCCTCTTACGATAGGAAGGGGATACTGTAGCCCTATTCTGGTCCCAGAACTACAGGGATAAATAATAAATTATTACCTAGAATACAAGTCTTTTTTCATCCTCGTACAAAAGTATATATTTTGTCAGATTGTAAACAATTTAGGATATAACTAAGACCAAGACTAAGACTACACTCAACTGTCTGAGTTTATAATTGTAACCGCAATTTGAACCTTATGCATTTGAATTAATTGAAACCTAAAGATGACAAAATTTGCTTTAAACTTACCTATTGAACCACATCGTGTCTTTCATATGAGGCGACTATCTTAGTCCTCGGAAGAAGCATCGTATCAATGTTTGAGTACAGATATAACTCTTGTTCTGTATGAAGTTGTGTGTATGAAGTTCTGTAGTTCTCTATTAGCGGCAGAAACAACCCATCGTCAATTGGAATGCATGATTGTTAACGACTTCAATATTGTTAGGGTAAAAGTAAAAAATAAATTCTGTGTAAAGTACAAATTATTTCGATAAGTCAGAGGATTTGCTGAGATTGAGAATACGTATGTGTTTTATGTGAAAAAATCCTTACTTTCTATTCTATATCTCTGTAGTCTAAATATATATAACTCAAAGGTGACTGACTGACTGACATAGTAATCTATCAACACACAGCCCAAACCACTGGACGGATCGAGCTGAAATTGTGCATGCAGGCAGATATTATGACGTAGGCGTCCGATAAGAAAGGATTTTGATAAACTCTACCCCCAAGGGGATAAAATAGGGCATGAAACTTTGTCAATTTTATACTTCTTAACGCGAGCGAAAGCTAGTTCAATATAAAGTTCTTGCTTTTAGCTCTTTCTTTTTAGATCACTTTCGAACCATCTAACGATAGTGCACGTGGCTTATTTCACCGCACGTTTTCGCTAGGTTGACACAATTTTGACCCTTATTTCCCTATCTATAATAACCATGTGACGCGCCTTCATGAAACGACAGCCTCTGTTTGCCCGATCCGCTCTTCATGAGGATTATCCGGTAATTTATGACCGGGATTTGCGACCGTTATGAAAAAACCAATGTTTATTAGGACGGGGGGAAATTATGATAAAGTTATCTTCCGGCCGCAATCAAGAATGAAGATAAAAAATATTATGACATTAAGTAAAATATTATTAAATATGGTGATAAGATAATTATTTTAAAGTTTACAAACAAATTACTGCTCTAATGCTGATCAATGATCTTTTCGAAAAGAAAAATGACGGCGCAAATACCTTTCCTAGTAAAATTAGATGGCGGGATAAACTGTTGTCCAGTACTTCACAAACGCGACCCGTGTGTTGGAAACGGCTGGTGTATACCATATTCCTCCATCCAGGCATGGAGGTTTCATCGCGATGTTTTCTCCTAAAGTAAAAAAAATGCAAAACGCACATAATTTCATAGATCACACCAACTCACGTGCAATTTGAACCTCAAAACCTGAAACTGACAGACCGAATTTAAAACGACCAAACACTTAAAATATCGGTTTCATGAAACGCAAATAATGTTGAGAGCTTCTTATTCTTAATATTCCACAGCTCATTAAAATTTAAAAATCGTGGATTTAATAGGTTGCATGTTCAAATCAATTTAATATCTTGAAGTCCGATACGAGAAATTTAATTTAAGTGATTGTAATCAGATCACTTATTAGTATTCCAGTCTCAGTTTCACCAATTGATTCGTTATTATTAACATATTGCATTTATTTTTGATCTTCATTAAAATTTTAATCTATAGAGATTGTGCATGACAGATAAGTACCGTGGCAGACACCGTTAGATAAAAATACACTAATAAATGTGTTTGTACGTTCCTCGACATACATGGATAATGTTGTAAACGAAAATTTAATAATTAATATTAATTGCCTTAATTTTCGACCAGGTGGATCAAAGACAATAACTTCGGAGGCGCTATGGTCTGGACAGTAGACATGGATGACTTCAGCGGCAGCGTCTGCGGTGGTGACGTCAAATACCCACTCATCGGTGCCATGAGGTAAGACTACATCAATTCAGAAACCATTTGAATTCTCAATAAAAATTTTGAGTTCTTTTATTTAAAGGTTAGTAAAATTTGTAATATACAAATATTTATGGATTTACAAACTATTTGATTATAGTTGACTACTGTATACGTTTTCAATTATATAAGTTTTAAAATATAACAGTTTAATATCGCTATACAACGTCAATTTGTTTTTCAACGTCTATTAATAACTCCCTTTCTCTCGTCATAAATAGGAGGTAAGACTTCACCAATCTTAAGCTAAGAAATATGTCTTTAATATCGTCGTGGTTTAGCTGACTCAAAATCATAATACTCTACATCGGAATATTGCTGAAATTCCATTCAATAATTTCCATACATCAGCTAATTAGCAGTCTACATACTGCATTTCAGATATTCGTAATAAGGGAATGAAATTCCTTCGCTGTAATTAGAAGGATATTGCTCGATAGAACTGGACTGGAGCATACGTTGTTAAGACTATGCACTAGGACTATTATAAATATATGATCATTAAATATTATAAAAGCAAAATATACAGATCACTGCTTAAATATGATAAGTTCCAAAGAAAAATACCATTGGGTGCTACAGTAAAGTAATGTATTAAAATAGAAATTATATATTATAAGATGCACTCAGTTATAATCGTAGTTTTAATAGTTATTTTCCATGATTTTGTTTGTCTGAACATAACTCGACCCATCTCTGCAGTTTTTTTTATTGACTTACAAAAGCACACGATTGTCCCCAATTAAAAAAACACACTAAATCAATCAAATTTGTTTACAGAGAGGAGCTTCGAGGAATATCTCGTGGAAAAGATGCTAAAGACGTAGACTGGTCTTCGGTGGCAGCCAGTGTCGTAGTCGAAGTGACAGAAAAGCCTCAACCAATCAAGATCAGCCTATCTGACGTCCTTAGCAAAGTAAAGAAACCCACGAAGACCCTCGTCATCAAGAACCCCACCATCGCTAATGCCGTTGACAAGAACAGTATGTATTATAAACACAAACCTTATAAGAAAATCACGACAATACGCATCTGAATACGATATTGGTAAAAATAATTTAATAACTGTGGATTTCAACATAAGGCTTTATTATTGTTATGATCGTATTGCTAATTACGTTTACTGCACACGGAGGCTCCAAAAAAAAAGCCAGATTTAAAATAAAATACTTTAATTACTATAAAATTACAATTTAAATCTTATTTCTAGCCTAGTCT
>DWNE01008837.1:0-11279 GCA_018249875.1 Cecropterus toxeus | reverse complement strand
GTTCGTAGATTTTAAATTGTTTTATTGCCATCGATAGTTGTACATAATGAAATCCCAGTTGGAATGCTTTTTGTTTTTAACCGACTTACAAAAAGGAGGAGGTTCTCAATTCGTCTGTATTTTTTTAATGTACACTTTACTACCCAGTGGCGGTGCTTATCAGGAGAAGAACGTCGAATTTGCTTAGTTTTTAATGTAGTGGCCAGTTGTTATTCGCATAAAAATACAAGATGCAGTCGGTTATAAGTGGCTATTTTTGTCCGCGGTAATTATGGCGACCTAATTATGGTATTTTTTAATCAGATTGAAGTAGCCAACTAGCATGTAGTCCACCTGATTGTTAGTGCTCATCGTCGCCCCTAATAAACCCGAACATCAGTCAACGACTTCATATAGAACAGGGGTTCTATATCAATCGATCACAGATGCGTTGCTACTCCCCAGGACTAATAGGTATGGTCGCCTCATCTATAAATGAGCTTACACCGTTTCGGTGAAAGCTAGGGATGCTTCACGCTTCCCCGATCGAACTGCGATAGTTCTATCAGCTGCTTTTTATACGTCACTATGTACCTATGATTTTACCATTTGCACCTATTTAATTGTGGCAGGATTCTACAATTACATAGGCATTACCGGCTTACATATCACAGCTTTACAATCCTAAAGGTACCCGACGCTGGGTTATGAGGGATTTTTACCACACTAAAACCCCCCCGGTGGCCATCCTCAGCGCTGTGTGGAGGACTCCGGGATTTCCAACGGAATGCAACCGGAGTCCTCCAAGCGCGATGCCTTTTTTTTTTGCTCTTTCCCGGTGAGCATCAGCGCTCACCGTGCTCGCAGGTATTTACGACGGCATGCGACCACACGCACATGCCGCTGTCCTTTCCAAGCTTTACAAGCCTAAAGCCACTAAACATTTGCCTGGCGCTCCAAGCATTTGTATTGAGCAATTGTTAGGAAATTTCTTTACAATTTTCAGTGAAATTTCGTCTTCTGATAAGAACTGTTAATATAAGAACTTTAAACGCTTAACGCTGACGCTTAGAGCGCTGAGAGAGTTAAGCTTGTATAAAGGCAGATTGCTTAATATAAGGCGTTCCAACCTATTTTTCTTGGGTAACAATGTATCTGTTAGCAACCAGATGCAGAATTCCAATTCAATTTGATATTGATTACTCTCTCTAGACTTCCAATCTCCAAGAGTAACGTATTAACAATGCATCTTGCCGACTTATGTAAAATGTCAACTCTATTTGAGGTTTATTGTGTATGTCTAACATCCACAGACCTTCAGGTACACTTCATCGCATCTTATACCTTTTATAGAAAAGACGCAATCGTCGAATCAAACCTATCTACGTATCTTTATTACGCCAGTTACCTGCTTAGGTTTTATATTAGAAAAATAAATCTATACATATTTTTTAATTCGCAATCTAAAATTAATCATCGATTATTCGGGCGTCTGTGTGAGCAATGGTCTACCGAACGTGTTGAGCAAACTGAAGGTGCTTGGCGTAGTCATTCGCCGTAGGTTTCATTTCGCCACTTGATCAAAACAACGGTGTAGTCCAACCTTCAAAATGTCGACGTTGGCAAAATACCCGGTTTGACGTTATTGAAATGAAATGAAATGTCTATATTTTCTACAGGCCTACGGGGCACTTACAAATAGTCATTTATAGTAGTTTTTCTTACACTACCACCTGATCAAAAAATGACCTCAAGTGAGTAGATCCGGCAAGAAACTCAGCGGGTTTGTCCTTTTTCTTTTTAGTACTTTGTATTTTTTTAACCATCTTGTTTATTACATGGGCAATAAAAAGCTAGCTCCAGTATGTTGCCTTACTTATTGAGGACTTCCTACTTTCCTGGCCTCTCATATACTACGACTGTGTCAGCAGTATGGGGGGAAGACATATTCGGGTCTCGAGGGTTCCCTCTTTATCCGGGCAGAATCTTAAGGGGTTTTTACCGCCAGTACCGTAATATTACTTCATAACACTATAATATTCGTTAAAATATTACAAAGTAATACCTATCAACTCCACTGTTTAGTGGGTGGTGTGGGCTACTTCAGTCATCAACGAGCTAGGAACCACCTTCTGATGGTCGGAGGAGCTCCCGCGGGAACGGTCGCCCCCACGTGTGGCGGTGATACCTCGCTAATGAAACTACACTGCTTGTTCCATCTGTTCTATTCACTTCTTAATAGGTATATTAATTTTAGAATAAAACTAATTATATTATACGCCGTATGGCAGGATATAGCGAATAAACCAACACATTGTCACCTGTATATTACGTGATGACAATAAATATGCTTTGACTTAGACTGGTTTCTATACGTCACTATGTTCCTATGTTCTTCCCTGGTAAACGAACGTGTCTGTACACAATCGTTCACCAAGGATAGTTGCACACCTAAAAGGGTTCGCACCTGTGCGCGAACCCTTTTAGGTGTGCAACTACCCGGTATAAATGTGCCCTAAGTAAAGAATCACATCTCTTCCAGATACGCGAAGGCGGTCGGCGCTCGCCACTACTACACGTCGGCGAAGCACAACATCGGTGTCGAGGAGCTGTTCGTGGATCTTGCCCGCGAGCTCGTGGACCGCATGGAGCAGGGGCCCAGCAATGACGATGACGGCCGCAATCGCGTGTTGGTCGTCGACGAGGAACCCCAGCCCCAAAGCTCCTGCTGCGGCACCTTCAGACATTAGACGAATGGTATGCGCAACTTGCCGGTACGTCTGTACGTAGATTTAACTCATAGACGCTCGAAACTTCTGCCTTTGCCCGAAGACCTCAAAACATGATCGCTACAACAATCTTAACTGATCCTATAAGTTCATGAAACTCGCTGCAAATTGTAGCGAAAGCTGTAATCGTTTAATATCTGAAATGACGGTTCAAGTTTCATGTCCATCGGGTTACTTAGATTGAAACAAATGAAATGTGTAACTCGTGCTGTATAACTAAGTCGGTAGACTTACACAGACGGGTAGAATACAACCCCATTGTCCGGTGAAACCCTGCGTTCCCGTTCAACTTAGTACAGAGACTGTTAATCATGAGTGAACTGTACACTTACCACTACGAGTTTATCCTGTTTTCTCAAAACAATTTTTTGTATACATTACAATGTACATTGTACATTATGCATTGCAATGTATAATGACGTTGTAAATTATACATTGCAATGTATGCAAAAGTTACAAGTTATAAAATATTGTGGTGGATTTTTTTATTTAGGTACTTAATAATTTATTTCATGATCGGCTTAAATTTAAGTGCATTATAATCTTGTAAATGGCAAGAAACTTAACACCCCTTGTCATCCCTTGTTCCCTCGCAAACGAGTGACGTTATCATGCATAGTCCTTATAGCAGGGATGTTATGGGACTCCCTAAACGAAACTATCAGATATCTGGAACAATAAAATATCCGTAACCGCATCCAATATAAAAGTTTCGGATGATTTCGTACCATGTTTCAAGACATGTTTTTATAGTTTTAGTAAATTACTTAAAATTTATTCACTAGTTATAATAATAACTGATATGACGGACTGTAATAGCAAATTATAACATATTTTTACGAAATTTACGATTATTTAAAATTCCTTAATATCTGAAACTAACTGATAATCCGAAATAGATACATACCCGTTATCGTATTCGAAACCGAAATAATGTTATTCCTATATCCGTATCAATATCCGAAATTTCATATCCATAACATTTCTTAAACTGAGCTGTCGCGCTAAGGTAGGTCTGTGATTTGAATCTACGTGCTCATATGTTAACATTATTTATTGTGTATATTTAGATGAAGGACACACTGCGGGTTATTATCAGATTGTTAAATATTCTCGACGTCTATGGTGTATACCTTGTTGTAGTAGTGAATTCAAATAGTGTCGTAACTTTTCTGATTTTTTGAACGAGTAACTCTTCAACATTGCATATCTTCGTTTAGGGTTTCCGATACCAATTCGATGTAATCTAACATCGATTTTAATCATCTGAGTCCATGATTGGAATGATAATAAAACCGAACTTTTGACAAAGTTTAGACAGGAATCGTTTTATAACAACATTCTATGACAGCATATTTCTGACTTCAGTAAAGGAAGACTGACAATGTAAAGTATCAATATTGTTTCATGATCTTAAGATAAATGTACTAGGATCTCGTTTAGCGAGCGATTTACGAATATCTTTTTGGCTGTTACCAAAGGATTTTTGTAATTCGCTCGCGCAAGGATTCTACATGCATTTACTACATCTTTTAAATAATTTACACACGAGTTTAATATTTAATACAACTTCATTTTAACTTTTCGCAGCTTACGAAATAAGGACCGTAGAGAGCTCTTGGCTTAAATACGCTTCAGTCTCTCTCCCTTTGACTCAATTTCATCTCGTTTAGCGCTGGGATGTTATACAATTCAATGCAGGTGGTCTATTCTGTGCAAATGAAAATCTTAGTTTGTCCCCGAAGTTTCGGCCATCATGAAATGATACACTTACAAATGTCTGAACTGTGATTACATGTTTAATGCCTAAGCAAGCTTCTCTATATGGTGCCTGCATGTACAGTGCAAAGAAAATCGATGCAAGTGAAGCAAAATCAATGCAGTCTTAAACACATAGTAAAGCGCAGTTTCGTAAGAAGCATTTTCTACTTCAGTTCACTTTTATATAACTAATACTTTTGACAGTTAAGCCTTGCTTCGTCTGGCTTTATGTATAACTAAAAACATGCATAAGTTTGAAGGCACAGTAAGGGGACATCCAATAATTAGGATAGTACGGCAACATCCATCGATTTCGTGAGACATTTATCACGAATTTCATAAGATCTCACGTGGGGGCTTAATATCGCGCATTTTTGTTCAGCAAGTTACTGTCTCAAATTGAGAGAAATCTGGATTAAATTGTTGGAAACATGTTTCTTTTCTAATTTTGAAAATTTCGCGTACGTTTAATTGGTGGGGGTGGTAACAAATCCCACTAAAGAGGGAGGAAGAGTCATAAAATTGTCAAAGACCTGACGTTATTAATTAACCCCCATGTACCAAGTTTACTTTCGGGCAGATTATATATTGTCGAATACATCTCCAGTTCCCGACGTTTTAATATAAACTCACCAGAAAAGGGAAACAAAAATGAAAAAGTCCAGAGATATTTATGAAGTGAAGTGACTATGAGCAAAGTGCGCAACTCAGAGAAAAACACAAAGCTCTTTGAAGAGTGTACCTACGCCGCAGAGAAAATGCAAAATTAAATTATATAAAACAGCTAGCGCTCTCCTGTCACTTTGCGTACTAACTAAAGGACATAACCAATTATGACCGAGCATGTTATTTATAAAAAATGAATATTTGGAATTCTTTGCAATTAACTGCCTAAAAAGTGAAAAACTTTATTCACACTGTCATCTCACAAATTACTCTCTTATTAGATGAGGTTCCAAAAAATCTTTAATAATTTTTTTATACATAACTCCTATTAAAACTTCCATACATACTTCAAAGCTTTTCCAGTCAATCATCATTAATTTAAAAACGCATTCGAACAAATAAACAAACATTTATTTTCGTTAATACATAAAACGCTCACATTATTTAATAGTTGAAGTGCTGGTAATAAAAGCCGTAGCCAGCAGTGGGACGTAATAACGCTTCACTGGCAACTCCTTTGACGTACCACCGTCATTATTATTTCCGATTTCTTGCAGGAAAATGAACGCCAAACGTATCCATTTTCCAAAGGAATATGCATTTCCGCACTACCTTTGAATGTGCTAACTATATTCCAACATTTTCCAACGATAACGATATTCCTTGTGATACAAGATGTCGCCTACGTAGAGTTGAGAATTCAATAGAATACAGAGAAAATAGAATATAGAAGGTCGTTTCAAAGGAATATTGCATGTTTATAAAACGATATCGCTTGTGTACTTCATTTCCCTGCGCGCTATTTATATACTATTTGATTTAACAATGTTACATAAACATTGTTAAATGTTAAATGTTAAATGTTAAATGTTAAACGTTTTTATCGTCACTGTGTTATACTTAATATACCTACATCAGGTGATTTATCGCTAAAGACAGATAGAACCAACGTTTCTGCAAAAGCTGTGAAAAAATTATACCAATGGTTCCCAACTTTCTCTATTATTCTATCAAGAATAAAACGTATTTTACCCGAAGTATGTCTCTTTAATAATATTTGGACGACTGCTAGGCAATTGTGTCAGAGCTATTGTATAATATGCACAACAGCCCACCGCGTATTTATGGAGGTTGTTTCGGTTTTTTAAAGGTTAAACCAGTATGGTTTGACCGGAAAGCTGTTTCTAACGTGAAGCAGTTCTTACATTTCGTTGTAAGGGCGTGAATGCCGGCTTATTTAAATACCATGCGACGTGTTCTTTTGCATGGCAAGGTGTCTACAATTTACTTTAAAACCTTTTCATTTTGGAATTGGTTACAAATTGAGCAATGACCTACCATTTGGACTAGAAGCACATTTGCTACTTTTTTGTAAAAATATAACCGGTACGACACTCTCACAAAACGTCCCGCTGTCCTGAAACTTTTCCTAAGCCTTTAATGCAATACAGTCTCTAACTCACTCACTCCTGTAACAGTGGCCGACATTCCTTAACTTTTAAACTTATAACTTAATTTATAACTGTTGCGTTCTACTCAAGCCGCAAAGCTGTGCACGCATATTTAATATTCTCAATCTTAGTAAGTTCAAGGCGACGCAAATTACGTTTGAGAAGCACTATACGTTCTTACAAAGAAGGTTGAGAACCATTGTGTACCTGGCTGGTATATATGTAGTTTGCAGCAAATTAAGTAATATAAAGAAGATAAGATAGTATTATACTTTCGTAGTCCCGCAGTGTGCTCCTTCTTGTTCTTCAACCCCATGAGTGTTTACATGATTGTTATAATCGTCTTATAATATAATATTAACCTATTTATTACGTGAATTGCATTTAACTGTATTAAGTATTGACGGATAACTTTAGTCGTATGTAATTTTAGCCTTGTGCAATTCATATATGACGTTAGTGACAATCAATTTACGAAGCAAATTTTTACTCAATATATTTTTGTCCTTTTTAAAAGGAAATTCAGAAATTTTAAGTTAACAAAATACCTTTTAATTTATATAAAAATAACTTATATCATACGAAAGTTTACTTGTTCGCTCGCAATTGTCGTGATTAGAGTTACTTAACATGTAATATGTTTTTCAAACGCTCATGGTGGATTAGAGAAACTATATCCATCTGGATGTAGATGGATGTTATAAGTGTTATTAGAGGCATTCCTTCTAATTACTTTAATCTATGTTTATTCCTATCCCGTTCATGCCAAAGAGGAATGAAAGAGATAAGAGGAAACATTTTGGTGTATGTAAATATTTAATGTAGATAATTGTTGAGTCGTAAATTATGCACCCTATTCATTGGCCTACGTAATGATGGAACTCTGGTCTGCTTTAAAAACGCAAAGTCAAAAGTCCAAAAAAATTATAAAAAGTACTTTGCAGTCATCTATTTTTACTTTTAAATAGAAAAAGTATAAAAATTAAAAGCACTAATTATCGAAAAGCACGCCAGTGCTTTGCCAAATACATAGTCCTTTTAAGGGATATTACATCTATTGACATTACTTGGACAGTATCGTATCAAACTACTATTTTGCAGAATTCTAAGAAAAAATCCCGGAACATAAACTCATTTCATATTGAAACAATTTTTGCGTTGCTAAACAACCAATTTTTTTCCTTTCGAAGCCGTGAAACGGATGTTAAATAATGTACCCCTCGGACATTTACCATTTTCCTTGAACTTAGTGTCAGACCTGATGTCCATGTATTACTAAGTCAATGCCTTTATAATCATTTTTCTTACATACTCATACCTACTTGTAATCACTAGCGGATCGAGGATTTTCGTTTGCTCCTCTCTCTTACCACAAAAACATTACCGGCCAAAGGCTTTCAAGAATTTATTCTTTGCGGACGGGGGTACTCCAATCACATTCCTTAATATTCATTGCTTCGTCATTACTTCTACCACTGTCCACATTAAAACGCCTGAATGCGTTCCTTGTTGCGAGAATTTCACTTCTACTTCATGAAGCGATATCATCATCTTCTATGTTTTGAGATTCAAATTGGAATTCGCAACGTAAAAGCCTTGGGCGGTTATTTGCCGACTCTTGTCCGCAAAGGGTTAAGATGACGACACCTTCATAGAAGGATGTTGTATTTCACATTTTAAGTTGAGGGAAGGGAGATTTATCTTCTTATTTCTGAGATTCTTTCGTGTTACGGATATATGTACTTGCGTTTAGATTTAAGGGCCCTTTAGCCTAGATCCGCCAGTGCTTGCACTTAAATGCGAATACGCTTTATTGATCTTATACCTTCTACGAAATCGTTTTCCTTATACATAAACATATATATGTATTTGTATATAGTGTTATTACATTATATACTGTGTCCAAACAGTTTTCTGTAAATGTAATTCACCGAAAATGGTATCTTATGTTTTAAATTCTACTAACACAAACAAACAGCTTAATACTACGTCCTGGCTCTTAGGTCTATTCTTGTCAGGCGGTTTTATGTCTGCGTGAAAGCCTCTTGCGTGCGGACGCATAAATTATTCGTTGTAAATGGCACGCGTGACAAAAAATATCTATAAAACGATACGATGTAACTAGTAGCGGACCAGATGCGGACAAAAACCAGGGTGGTGAGATTAAGCCCAACTTTTTAATAGGCTTCAAAGAATTATAATATACTCACTACCCTATAGAGATGGTTGAGTGAGATTATATTGTACAGACTATTTGGGCACAGTGTATAAAGTATACGTTGTCATTGCGAACGAGTGATCAAATGCTCTCATTTTTAATTCGATACACAATGTTGCAAGTAATTTTCATACGATATCGATTTCCTCTGTTCCCTCCTCGCTAGTACAGCGTCCGATTTAATTTGTTTAAAAGGACGTTCATTACTCTAATGAGGTAATGATAATACCGTTGGAATAAAATACGCTACGTATTTTTTCCGGGAATATTTGTAGAACAAGATTATCCCCGATATCAAAGCGTATATATTCGAGGAAGCAGCTTTGTTTTATCTGTTTAATTTGCTATAGAGCTGCGTATGAAAAAATGGAGAAACGTGCAAAGTAAATATGGTACTCGTACATACGAAAGAGTTCACGGTAAAATGGAATTGATTTTAGGTTTGTTAAAGTTTTAATTGAAATGGATAGGGTGTGCAGTTTCACTGTGTCTCGCGGTTTTACTCGCTGCTACATAAGAAGAAAACAAACAACAGACATAGCGTGATGTTACATAGCCTAAAGCCTTCCTCAATTAACAAGAATCTTTTTTCTATTCGAACCAGTAGTTCCTGAGATTAGCGCGTTCAAACAAACAAACAAACAAACAAACACTTCAAATTTTAGTATAGACCAGCGGTTCTCAATCTTTTTTTTGACGCAAACCTTTTGGAAAGCAAAATACTTGACGGAACCCTACAATAAAACGGAGTCAAAACATTCGACCAGAGAGAGGTGTTTTGATTTTTTTTCTAAATTCTTGCGTAACCCCTACAGGGATATCGAAGAGCCCTAGGGTTCCGCGGAACACCCTTAGAGTATAGATGATATTTCAACAGGCGATGTCACCATGAATGATCTGCTATTGTTTGTCGAATTAAAAAAGTCGAGCGTTTGTCACTAAAGTTACCTGTTGGTGGGAAGTGAGATGTTTTACCAAACGAACCATTAACCCGACTGAGATTTTGAAGTATTTTATTACAATATAATAAACTTTTGATACGACAAAAAGTATTCTTGAAACCGAATTCATTATTTAATCGCTTTCCACCAAACGGTAAGGTGTATTCCACTTTGATCACCCAGGTGACATCACCTAGGTGATCAAAGGCAACTCATTGGTGTCCTTTGATCACCTGAGACATAATCACCTTCAAAAAATATATTATTTCGGTATCCTTTACCTTTTACCTTACTTCTTCTTCTTCTTCTTTTACCTTCACAAAATACATAAAATAGAAGCCGGAGATAGTCGTTTTTGTTACACCTAAGAATCATAAATGCTACCGTATTATCCATCCATGCCTATGTTCATCCAAGCGATTATGTGTTAGGTGATCAAAGGACACCAATGTGTCGCAAAGTGGAATACATCAATACAGATGTGAGATTTCAAATATCTTCATTTTCGGAAGACAGCGAGGAATCATTATTTTATAGATGTATATTATATACTTTCTCATAGTTTCTAATCGTTATGTTTTAACCATTTGGTTGCAAGAACAAAACAAATTTAATTGGCTCATTTTATATTTCTATACCGCTCATTCCATTTCACGATCAAAAGTACTGTGTAGTCCTGCGCTTTCTTATAGGTACCTACTAGAATGAGACGTCCAAATGACAGTGTTGGCTGTTTAATCGAATGTCACCATAATACGTAACATATTCGTATGCTCATCAAAACATTTATTTTTAAAGTCTTGAATAATTAAGAAATTATGATACATTATAAAAAATCTCTGATATCTGTTAATTAATCAATGAAACAAATCAATTCTAAAACTAAACATTGTTTTTCTTGATATCTTAAGTCTGTTTGTTGTAAAGATACTATATATGTATATAATATTATTGTTTTTTTTTATTCACAAAAAATAGGTATACTACTAAAGCCCAATCTACGGTAAAATTTCAGATTTATAAATAAAACCCAAAATTTACCAACTCTTAACAGTTAAGCCCGACACGATCTGATCTGAGATGATCAAAATATGATCAATATACTTTCTCTACCATATACCAGTTAAATGCGATTTCTACAGTCATGAGCATAAATATATGACTATGGACGCATCAACAAAAATATCGGTCCCAAATACAAGTTCAATACTATTTGTTTGCACGAATGCAGCAAAAATATCTGATATTAACTGAAAATGTGACGACATTAATTCAAGAATAAGTTATATTCTGGAGTTAATCTGAATAATAAAAATATCTGACATAATATGAAATAATTCTATTGAATTTGTTCTTGGGGTAGATATTTTTGCTGTCGTGTTCATATTCATATACTTATGACTGTGACTGTACAGTACGAGATTTGACGCCGTGTTTTCTATCGCCGTATCATTATGGTAAAAACATTTTTTTT
>DWNE01008836.1:0-11279 GCA_018249875.1 Cecropterus toxeus | reverse complement strand
AGCTACATCCATGCAAAGTTTCATGTAAATCGGACCTGTGGTTCTTGCATGATTTACATTTAACGCAGAGACGTAAACCATCCCATTTTTAAGTATATCGATATACATGTAAGTAGTATAGATATACATGTAACATGTACATTACAAACCCTTAGCAGCGCATAGCAAACACTGTCCGCATTATTTTTGCTGTATAGCACATGTGTTAAGTGCTTATCAATTTTAAGTTTGGGAACACAGAGTCCCCGGTTAGATTAGGTTAGGTTAGTTAGTGACGTAATTTATGAATGACCCTTAACTAAAGGATCATTAATAAATTACGTCACACGATAAAGGGGGGGAGGGGCTGCTAAATTTTATGATGTCACATTTCAAATACATATATGTAAGTATTATAATCTCATTTATAACATTTTAAGAAATGCTATTTTAATTTAATCATTTTTATGTGTAAAATTCCAAAATGTATCATCACACTAGGAAGGGGTCTCACAATTGTCGGGAAACTTCTGTGACGTAATTTATGGGTGGCCCCTACGTGGTTAGGTGTGGTAAGAGGAGTTCCACTACAGTCCAAAAGACTGAGTCGACCAACTCATATATTAGCTACCCGTTGTAATATTTTTCATTGAAACGAAAGGATTGCTTCAATCAAAAAAAAATTACTCTCCTCAAAAAAAAAGTTACCTCACCAGGCGTTAAACACTGGTTCTTCGACATGTCAAAAGTATTAAGTCAATTTTAAGTCTGAAATTTAAATTACACAATACAGTATGTATTCAAAACTTTGTATTTTAAAATTTATAAATATCGATGTATGCCCCATCACTAGTACAGTCAACATATTTAATAGCTGATCCTGTGGCTCTTCTCTTAGTAATATTTTGAGAGTGTTTATGTTGGCTGTACCTGTTAGCGCCATGGTCTATTCAATAAAGTACGGACCACATACAAATCGGATTAAGCGACAGGTGGTTTCAGTGTACTTAATACTAGCTTGCCCTGCGGATTGACTTGGATTCTTTAGGTTTTATAGAAACACATTTTCCAAATGAAACTTCTTTAGAAACGTTGTGATTTGAATTCGATGAAATGAAAGTGCGTTACGAAAGTAGTTGTTGACGCTACATCTAGATGGCGCTGTACCTCTTTCTGAATCACACTAACGATTTTACGTTGTAGTGTGTATTCGAGCTCAAGATTGGTGGACTCTTAATATCGTTATGCTCAGTTTTTTTATATTATTTGTTATTGGATGCACCGTGTGTGAATTTAACACACATTTTTATTTTTGTACTCGTTCAATATGAATGTTTCCATACCATCTGTTGTACGTTTCATTTTAATTATAGTATTTTTTGATAATTTTTATAGTTATACAAACATTCGCGGACATATTACATGCATAAAACTTGTACGAACACACGAACGAATTACATGTGACACATCTGTCACATCTGCCAGGCGTCAAGAGACAGCATTTTTGTATAGTAAGAATATATTTTATGTTGTTATTATTTATAAAAATATTTAAATACAAGTTTTTCTCTCTCTGTCTTAATCTGGAGTATTTATTAGACACGTCGACAACCCTTCATACTGATCTGCATCAGAAGGAGTGTAATGTTCGAACGTATGTAAGTATGTTTGTTTGCAACGCAGGTACAAATATATTGTCTGTCCTATTTACACTAAGAATCCTGGTCTAGTTTCGTCTAGAACATACTCAGATGTGGCTAATTGGCCCGACAAACAGGAAGGCTGCTACAAATGAGGCACGTACGACCCCACTAACCCTCAAGGGCCTCACAGTAATGGGCTGTTACCTTAACGCGTGGATAACTATGATTTATGATGCAACAAAGGGAACTTTTTTTTAATAAAAATGAAGTAGCAAACGAGCATGCAGTCCACCTGATGGTAAGTGGTTACTGCCGCCCATGGACATCTGTAAGCAAATTCATATAGAACAGAGGTTCTATCTGAAGTCATTCACGGATGCGTTGCTAGTCCTGAGGACTAAGATGGTCGCCTCATATATAAGTGAGCCGGCAACCACACCCTTCCACTGAAACGCAAGAACCGTATTCGGAGACAAAAGAAAATACTACAAAAGAAAAGTATTTGTTTAAAAAAAGCTGAAACTCTTTTAAACTTCATTCCATAAGGTGTTATAAAAACTCCCTATTTCATTATAACCCTCAACTATCCTGTTAATCGGAAAATTTGTAAATTATGAGATATTTCGCAAACTCATTTTATGGTAAAGCTCACCAGTATTTCTTGGCCTCTTAAATATTTTATCTGCGACAATAAAGAATGGACATAGGAGTATCTTCGAATTACAAATTACGTAGGTATGAATTAAAAATATCTTTCAATAAGTGTGAGTATGTGAGTATGTGCGTATTTTTAAGATATTTGATAATATGACTATTCTTTTTTTATATTTTCTAACAGTACCCTCATGCATTATAGGCGTGACAATAAAATCCTTTTTTTTAGTTATTAGTATGTAAAAATATAATTAGGCATAAAACAAGTTACCAAGTCTTACCTGACAAAGCATGCAATAATTCAAATTACAATCATTGATATAAAATAATATACAGCTATAATAAATATATTTAATTAAGAGATTTTTAATAATATTGTTCGGAAAATAAAATTAATAATAATTAATACACCCATAAAAAGTATAAAAGGATCAAAAGAGTACACAGTCTCAATGTACAAAAATTAAGAAAAAAGATGACCTTAATTTGTTTGCCAGGTTGCCACTAAAGTGGTCATAGAAACATGTAGATTTGTATTAAATGTTTATTTCGACAATAAACTTAATCCTTGATAACGCAAAATAAAGCAAGAAGAAATAGAAATATTATTATTTTCATAAAGTACAATCAGTTCAAATAAAGTACAATATTTTATTACAAAGTACGGGTGGCAGTACGGAAGCAGTGATAGCCTAATGGTTGTAACTCGGCCTCTCAATCGAGGATCCGGGGTTCGAATCCCAGGCACGCACCACTGATTTTTCTAAAGTTATTTGCGTATTAGAATTTAATTATCACTGCTCTACGATAAAGGAAAACATCGTGAGGAAACCTGCACATCTGAGAGTTCTCATAAAAAAAGAGTTCTCAAAGTGTGTGAAGTCTACCAATTCGCACTTGGCCAATGCGGTGGACTATGGCCTAAAACTCTCTCACTCAGAGAGAAGACCTGTGCCCAGCAGTGGGACAACAATGGGTTGACGATGACGATGACGGGTGGCAATCCCAAATTGTATATCTAATAACTATAATTATCTAAGTTATATTGTTTATATAATTTTTAGAAAAATTTGGTAATTCAAAGAGGAATCCCAGCCAGCATTCTAGGGTCTCTCCCAAGAGGCAGGGATTTGGACTCTTTGTTTTACCTGTAATATACATATTTCTTCTAGTTTTTTTTTTCAATAAATATTTCGATTGTTTAATTGTAGGATATTTATTTGAATTGTACATATGGTACATACTTGGTATTGCATTAGTACACACATGAATACACTTAATTTTGTAGCCTTTGAAATAAAGTTATATTAAACATTATAACATTTTCATATCGCTTCATTATTGACACGGCGTATAATTCAAAGACCAGTATACACTGGAAGTGATAAATTACAAGCAACTATTGCGATGTAATTAACAATTGTGATTAAAAGCCGATTATTTTTACAGATAATAGTGTAATTATGTGTGATGGTCAATTTGTTTTCATACTTTACCACTCAAAATGCCGTTGAATAATGTTTTTTTAAAACTGTAATGATGATCGGAAATAATAGCTTATTTTACTTTAATTTATAAAATTAACTAGCTTTTAAAGAACCGCGTGGCAGAGGGGTCACCAAACCGATCTGACACGCAGTAGGTTTCGGGTTCGGTCCCCGGCCAAACAGACATTTGAATGGTGAATTTAGATTTCTGTTCTGGGTCTGGGTGTTTGTGTATTCACCTTTGTGTGTGTCATGGCACCCACGACACAGGAAAATATCCTAGTGTGTAGTGTTATTCATTTTCATTTTCATTTCACATTCAATTTCATTTCATTTCATTTCACTTAACAGTATAATACGTTAATACGGATCATGAATTAGTATCAGTAGTTTCATTTCTAAGAATCTATTCTATTTCTGAATCCCCTGGATTACCGGATCCGGTTTTCCGGATCGCAATATCTACGTATGGCGTGTGCATGACGACATGACGCATTTGTGATAATTCATATAACCTTTGCTGTAAACGAAGTTGGTCACAGATTTATTAACGCAGTAACCACTAACCTGGAGATAGACTACACGCTCGTTTGCTATAAGAAAGTCCCAAACAGGGGTTATCTAATAATAAGTGAGATGATTTGGCGAATTTTCTCTTCTTCTTATGAGATTGGTCTGACCCCCCCCACCCCCCCTTTTCCTACAACTAATCGCTAGTGAGAACGTCCAAAACGGGACGAGAAATATTTTATTTTATTTTATTCATCTTTTTCGCGATATAGCGTCATTATGATATTAGGCCGAGTCCCCACCCTTCCTTGCATGAGAATATATAAGATTCGACCTAACCCTCCCCCTCTTAAATGTTTCACGTAACTAATAGATATCCCCATAACATTAGAACCCTGGACCCCTGGAGTTAGAGCCTGAAATTAGTTTCTCTACCTTACCACACAAATATAGACAGTGTTTAACCAACCAACAAAACCTAAAGAGAAAAGAAGAAGATAAACTAAAATAAAGATGACGTGTACTTAGTTCATGCTCTTACATAAATATCGAATATTTTCCGAACCACTGGTTCAACGCAGAATTAATAGTACTAGAAGGGACTTGAACTTGAAAGAACTTTATATTACGTACAAAACTGGAAATAGTACGTAATATAAATTTCGGTACTGTTATATTAAAAAATATATATATTTTACATCATTCAATTGACGTATAAAATCAAATACTGAGTCAACAAAATCTGGGAGCACGGTAGTGCTCCCGCCGAGCCAAGCGAAGCGCAAGGGCAATAACTACCTTTTTTTTTATAAATTATATGAAGTAGAAAACGAGCAAGTAGCCCACCGGATGGTAAGTAGTTACTGCCGCATGTACATATGTATGCAACTTCATATAGAACAGGGGTTCTATCTGAAGTCGACTACAAATGCGTTGCTACTCCCGAGGACTGAGATGGTCGCCTCATATAAAAGTAAACCCGGCCAAAACGCCACCAAAACGCAAGAACTGCTTCACGCTGGAAGTAGGTGTCCTACTTATCACGGGCCAATGGATAAACCGTAAAAGTCTTAAAGTACCGGTTTCTTGTGTGGGACCCTCTCTCAATTAAGTTTATTTTTGTTTTTAGTATTTGTTGATAATGCGGCTACAATAAAACAAAGTCTCTAAAAATATCGACTATCTATTACGATTTAAAAGAATCTTATAACAGCTGCATAGATAGTAAAAGCTTAGTTTAGGTTGCCGTCTTTACTCCTAGGATAACCCCTATAATAACCCCTATGGAATAAGGCCTTGGCCGATGGCCTCACTCATTGTGTTATCTTAAAATTTATTTAAAATATGACAAACATTTTGTACTATACAAATTCACTTTCACCACAATAACAACTACAATCACATGTCAATTTTTTCTTTTCACTGAGCGCTATAGCTTTTTTGAATTTTATTATTTGTGGGTGAAGTGATAATAATACACTATCTGTAAAACAACACATGTGTATAAGAGTCCTGTAGACATTGAAGGCTTAGTTTAGGTCCCGTTAGGCCTAGGGCCGTTAGGGCTTAGTTAGGGTCATTCTTAAGCGTTCTGTAATTTTAAAATTTGTTTAAAATATTACAAAGATTACAAATTCACTTTCATTACAATGAGAACTACAATTACATCTGTCTATTTTTTCTTTACACTGAGCTCTATAGCCATGGAAACTGCGTAATAGCAGTGCACGCTAGAACGGCCCTACACTAGACAAGACAAAAGAAACATGACAATAGAAGTTACGAAAACAAGAACGCCGAATTTTACGTCTGTGTTAACTGTGTTTCATAACGTTTCGAAACAAAATATTGCTTTTGACAGCCAGAAGAATAAAAGGAAAATTTATTCGGGTGGAGACTTAATACCTATAGGTACTCATATATATTGGGTGCACATACTGCAGAAACGCACACTAAAGACATAAACGTATGAAAGAAGAAAGCGTTAATCATAAACTGTATTAACGCTTTCTTCACTCATAACCCCACACTAGGATTATTCCTGTGTCACACACAAAGATAAATACACAAACACCTAGACCAAGAATTCTAAATTCATCATTAAAATCTCTGTCTGGACGGGGATCAAACCCAAAACCCACTGCGCGTCAGACCGGGATTGTGACCGCTGCGCCACATGTGTAGTCAAATATATGATTACCAAATTATTAGTTTTAAATCCATGTACTTACTTTTGGGTGGAATTTCTCGAATATATTTTTATTAATCGACAACAAATATTAAGAAAGGAACTGCTTATGAGCATTTCGTTACAAAACATCTAAGATAACCTTATTATATTATGAGATATACAATCCAATTTCCTCATAGAGAATCTAGTATCTAAACGGAAATCACTCAATATTAAAAATAATCCAAAATAAATATTTTTACGTAAAAATAATATTAACAATGTTAATATATTCATGTAATTCTATGCTGTGATTTTATTCTAATAATATATTAACATAAATGGTATTTATATAAAATAGACGTACACTATAAACTATTTTCTAACAAAACTAAATTGTATTCCAAATCTAAGTGCTAAAAAGAAGACAGTTACTTTATTGGAAAAGTTTAAATAAAACGTAAGCGGAGAACCACTCTCGAAGTTCGCTACAACTAATGAAACACCTGCTTCACGTAATTATCGCACACAGAGCCCGTTTTATATAAGATTCAGTTAAGCTGCGCTTTGAAACCATTGGAACATACGAACAACATATATTGACTTTACAGTTACTATGAGCGCAATATTAATTACATAACAATGTTAATAAGCGTACAAAGCTATGAAGTATAAAAAGATTTGTAAGGGATTCATATATAGAAAACTAACTTATTCGTATAATATTGAAAATGTAAACAAACATGTAGGTGACCACTGCTGCCCATGGACACCTGTAAGCAATTGGGTTGCCAATAAGATCGGAGTCTTAATATTAATAATAATACTCTTACTAATCTTTATTGTATCCCGAAAGTACATAAGAATAAACATACAAATTTAAATAACAATACGAAAGCGGCCTTATCGCTAAACAGCGATTTGTTCCAGACAATCTTACTATAAGGAGTTAAAGTACACGATAAATATGAAAAAAGGTAAGGTGTGTGTATTTACAATTTCAACTTGAACTACTGTTTTTTTTCTTTTTTTTTGTTTTGTACCCGTGTTGGGTTTTTTTGTTGTTATGTGCATAAAATGTTAATGGATTCATAACGATTGTTTATTTAATCAATAATTCATTACAGAATCTCCATTTGAAAATTTGGTACTCTCAAGATGCAAAATTTTCAAATAAACAATATGGATTCATAGCTAATAGATAACTATTCAACTATTGCTTAAGAATAATAATTATTTCGTAACTTAGTTACAACTAACTTCGGTGTGCAGGTTAGCAAATCATTCCATTGCGAGCAACTCACTAACCCAATTTATTATCAAAATCTTAACTACTAGTTAAATTGAATCTCGCCAGCTTTAAGTAAATTACTTAGCCCGAAAGTTTGTATAATTTAACGACCGCCGAGTACATGTGAAACAAGCGAAGGTTCATCCCTCTTTATGTTAGTGAATTTGATAATTAACATTCTAGGAATACGGGGCGTTCATTTTCAGGTAGATCGGTGTTGCCAGATTAGGAGATTTGGTAACTTCCCTATTTTAGTGAACTAAAATTCGGGTATTTTCTTTACTTAAGAATCGTGAGTTTTGTCTGCAGATACTGTATACTATGTATTTACATGAGGCGAACTATACTATTATTTTGCTACATAAGTATAATTTGTAGATTTTAGGAGATAAATCATACCAAATTTTATGATATGAATATAATCAGTAATAATGGAGGGCTGACATGAGCATTCACGGTTTGAATACATTTTTCAGTAAAAATGGTACACTGTCCGTGGACGTTTGTTACAACCCCAGATTGTATTTGAGTCTTACCTAAGGGTAGCCATAGATACCACTAAGGACTAAGAGTTTCTTAGATAATAGTTTTGATGACCAGCGTAGCGGTCACCATACCGGTTTGACATGCAGTGGGTCCCGGGTTCGATTCCGGCCAGACAGAAATGTGAATGATGAGTTTAGATTTCTGTTCTGGGTCTGGGTGTTTGTTTATTCGTCTTAGTGCGTCCTTGGCATCCACGACACGGGAAAAACCCTACTGTGGCTCAAAGCCCACATACTTCAAACTCCAAACTACTCTTACCACAACCTTCAAACTAGAATACAGTAGCTATTATAATACTATTATTCGTAGGAATAGGTATGTGATACTACCGAAGGTTTTAAAGTCGTCAAATAAAAGGGCATTGAACGATGTTGAAAAGAAACAAATATGTAAAGTATTTACTTGAATCAATTCAGAAATGTATTTACTTAATAGTAACAACTTCGTGAACTTAACAACTTAATAGTAAAACTTTTGAATCATATACATATATCATATATATATAGGAACACAAAAGATAAATTACAAACAGATAATATTGAAATGAAACTATTTATACATGCTCGCTTTTTCAATAAAAGCTTAGTACAGAAACAGCGAATTGTCATAAATATTCTTTGATAAACTGGCTATTTGCAATTTAATCTCTAGCAAATACCTATAAAGTCTTATCAGGCTGATTACTGATTAGGCGAAGATTAAACTAGGCGAGTGGAATGCGTTATTGCTGCCTGGATGGACTTCCGGCGGATTTACGTCAGCTCACAAGCTCAGATTTGCATACTACATACCAATACATGACTGTATACATTAATATAAGATTCATTGAAGTTAGTCTTACGATACATTCATATAAAATCCCAATGCGTTATTCAAAAATTTAGATAATTAAAAGCTGATACTTTCACTTGTTATCTTACTTATGTTATGCAAAAATTACTTATACAGAGTTATTTCGCTGAATATCATTAGACAGGGCATAAATATCATTTAAATATCAAATTTTGCGTATGTAAGCAACTTACATTAATTTCTTACATAGTGTAAATGAGAATTCTTCTCCTCAGGTTTTCAAATATAACTTACCACTAACAAATCATTGAGGGCCTTTCTTTCATGCACATCGATATATTCGACGGGATTATTAAAAAGTAGTATAGGAATAAAATTCCACTATCACATATGTCAGCCCGGATATCGAACATGGAGCCTTTAACAGAGATTTTTTATAACAGACTTAATAAACAGAAAAATGTGATTAATCCGGTATAAATTTCACAGTGTACGGTAAAATACGTTTCATAAAGTAACTTAACAATGTAAAACTAAAGCATTGCATGCCTTAATTTAAAAATTATCTCTATTACAAAATACATCATTTGAATCGTATTTCTTTGCAATCTATTATCTCCACATGGAAATAACAAGCACTTGTAAAATGTGGAAGTCTTAATAAAAATCGTCCAGAACTGCAAACATTGCAACAATATTATCTGTCATAGAGCCACCAGTAATACGAAGATAATGAATGCTGTCTTTATTTATCGGACTGCAATAAATTGCACTTAAGATATACTAATAACTAACGTTACTACTACCTTACTATAGATATAATTATAGTAGCTTAAAAGTATATCAACAATAGGTATAACTATACTAGTAAATATATACTTACTATATGCTATATACTTACTATACTTATATATAAAAATGAGTGCGTCTGTTTGTTTATCAATCCTCAACCACTGGTCCGATTTACATGAAATTTTGTATGGATGTAACTTATTTAAATAGTCAACTTAAAGCCTACTTTTGAATTTGATATTTTGCGCTATTTAAGGATGGCGACAATTTTTATGTCCCGTAATGATGCACGGATACTTCAGCTAGTATAAAATAAATATAAAATAACATAAAATTTGATACTAATATAAAATCTTTTTACCCTCTCGACTCCGTACAAAAACGCGCGGTTCGAATCGTCAACGACCCAAATATCTCCGATGTGTTAGAACCCTTAAGCTGGCGGAGGGACACAGATTCCCTTTGCGTGAACTACCCAGTTAAAAATGTTGACTATTACGAGGAACTTTATGACCTGGTGCCTACATTGCTCTACGCGATACTAGCTAAATAGTGAGCCTTTAGTCTCTTAGCTGTTGCTGTCGCGGCATACCGAAATGAAAGAGAGCTGTACCTATAACCTATAAATAAATTGTTAATGATTCTTACAACGACAAGGGTCGCCTTATAATGTATAATTCATTTACTTTGTCAATATTTATGACGTTTACAAAAAATAAAGGTTTGAACAATTTTTATACAGAACTTTTCATATTGGCGTTTAGACTCGAAATAAATGTAGTATGAACGTTGTGTCTGTATTCAATTGTTTTCCCGTTTTTCAACAAGCCCACAATTCTCTATTTCAAACGGTTTATTTTGCATATTGAGGGCAATTTTCTATTGAAAGGTCAACTTTTTTGAGTACCAGTTGTATTGAACAATTTATTTTCGGCAATAATTTAGCGAATGTTACTCTGAAATTTAAGACAAGTAAATAAAAATGTGTCGATGTGTGCAATTCACACACTTTATAATAATAAAAGAACTTAATGAAGAGAACTAAGTAATAAGAAATAATTAAATATTTCTGTTTTTTTTTAATTTTATGCTTTTTTAAAAATCTATTAAGTAATCACTACAGCATATATTCGAAGCGCCAAGCAAATCATGCTAAAAGTTCTGAGGCCCTTAGGTTTAGTTAGGCCGTAGTCGAGCGGTTAAGCCTTTAGTCTCTTAGCTGTTGCTGTCGCGGCATACCGAAATGAAAGAGAGCTGTACCTATAACGGAACAAATAAATTATTAATAATCCTTATAACGACAATGGTCGCCCTTATAATGTATAATTCATTTACTTAGTCAATATTTATGACGTTTACAAAAAATAAAGGTTTGAACAATTTTTATACAGAACTTTTCATATTGGCGTTTAGAC
>DWNE01008835.1:0-11279 GCA_018249875.1 Cecropterus toxeus | reverse complement strand
ATGTGCAATTAGCAAGAAAAGCTATTAGAGCGAACATAATAAAATGATTCGACGGTTTGTTGGTGTATACTTGAATATGTTTATGTTATATGTTTAATAATGTGTTTATAACATAACAAAAACGTTTATATTTTGTAAAAAAAACCGCCTATTCATTGCACAATTCATTTAATGAGCATGCGCTAGTAGAGGAAGATAGAGTACCGCAATCTTATTTCTCTTTCTAACCGTCGGACGTTTCCGCTTGCAGGCAGCCGTATGTCTTCTACTCTACGTACCCCTATGGAAATATATGCTTTTAAACTAATATTATCGCGGTCCAAAATACAGTACGCTACTACTAGAGATAGTACGCTACATTCCATGCGGATTCCTTTTTATAATTAAGACAAAATAAAACACAATAATGGGGTACAACCATTTATTTTTTTGCAAAATACACAATACAAAAGTGTCAATTATCTAAATTATTACAAATAATGAGTGAGTCGACGAAATTCATGCTTGTATGTTTTTACAAGTTTTTCATACATACCTACATTTTATTTTATTTATGAAACACGATTATTTTTATTTCACATTAAATTAGTATTGTAGGTAGGGTTGCCACATTTCTTTTCACAAATTAAATTATAAAAGATAGAAAAAAGTACGTAGATTTGTTCGCCCAAGACAACTTTTATTATGGATCATGCAGTGTGGAAGTTGGCAAAAAAAAAATAAGACAGATCGCCAAATCAAATATCCTACCAATGTTAAATAAGATGACTATGGAAGCGTTTCAGATCATGCCAAATAAAGTATTTTCGCGCACTTATCCCGAATAAAGTACAGTACTTCATTATAAAGCAAAGGTGGCAACCCTAATTGTAACATGCATTTTTGCAATTTTACTGATGTTTAAGTTACTGTCTCACATGAACACATAACATAAACCACCGATAGTTCGGCCTTCTTCTTATCACGCAGGTTAATGTTTACGTGCTTGTCTCACCCGCATGCATGAATTCGCTGCAGTCTTAACGCGTCCCGCATGCGTATTTCTTATATGATAGATATGATCTATAAAACAATAGGATGCAAGGGGTATAATTAAAGACCAGGTCCAGTTTATATGACAGGTAAATCATCTATAAAACGATAGAATTCATAAATATGTATTGACATTTGAAAACAATCCCGCGTGATAGGAAAAAGCCTTAACTTCTACTAGAAGACAGTCACGCTATGGATTATTAGTATGTCTGTTAAATAGACATACTTTCCCACGTCTTTCCAATCGAAATTAGTATTGGAGATGTCTTCGTCATACCTCGAAAGGTTCTTTTATTTATTGATTTATTTAAAATTTCTTGTTTTCCAGACAACATAATATCATATAATAATTTGAGTGGCACACTCATAAATAATTATATTGAACCTGATTTGCTTCGTTTCCACATGCCACTGCTTGGCGTCCTCCAATTGCAAGGAGGCCTGGCACATACCTCACCACACTGGTCCAATGTGAAATAGTCAAGGTCCGGATTAGTTGCTAACATTTGTCGGATGTTTTCAAACGGCTCATACCAGTGCCGGATTAGCCACGTAGCAAGAGAAGCAAATGCTACGGGCCCCACGACTCTAGGGGCCCCGCGGTTCAACACCTGTTCTTTAAGCAAATCATACTTTATATGAGTATTATTTACTAAATTGCAGCTTTGATATTGAAAGTGTTATCTCTAAATTTGCTTAGTTTAAATCCAAAAAAAGTTTTTTTGTAAAAGAGTTGTGAGATATTAAATACTTTTAACCCTATAGCAAATCAAGGGCCTCCTGATAGAATTTGCTACAGGTCCCGCGCTAGCTTCATCCGGCACTGGCGCATAGTACTCCGACAAGGCTTAGACTTTTTAACGTTAACACTCGGGACTGACGGCTTACCGTGCCCTTTTCGGACAGTCGACAATTGGATCATTAGTGGATCCGGTCGACGACGGTCCGAAGTCGCTAACCATATAGATCGTTTATCATTAATGATGAAAGAGACTTAGTCTTTTTAGTCCTCTTAAACTTTGAAGTCTAAAGATTATACTCATTTTTACCGTCTTAAGTCTTAGACGCGGCCGCCGTCTGTCGTCTATGTCGATGCAGTCTGTCTGCTGTTGCAAAGAACACTCCTAAGTCTAAAAGGACTCAAAAGTCCTGTTAGACTTAGGACTAAGACCAAAAGATCTCGAAATTACTTGAATAAATTTTAGATACTTTTGAAAATTTTATGAAATCTCTTTAAGACTTAAAGACTTAGTTTTTTTCATCCTTTAATTTTACAATTGTGATTATTGTACAAAAGGTCCTAGGACTGTGGGTGTTAATAATACTCTATAGACTAGACTCTAGACTGTAGACTAAACTAGACTAGCCTAGACTATGTAGACTATGGCAGTGAGTTAGGAATCTATTGTTAAATTCGTTTCATTTCAAAATTGTATCTAAGGTCCCACTATTTTGTGCTATTTAAAGCTATTTCTAGTGTCTGTAAAATAAAAAGGGCTAGATGTCGCCCGCGTCGTCACTAGCATAAAAATAACGTACCTTTAAATAATGATGACTTATAAGAGTAGTATGTTTTTATACGGCTATAAAAGAGTTTTAGTTTAGTAAAAATCACACATAACCCGGCGTCGCTTCCGCAGCGTCGGGTATCTTTTAAAAGTTTTCCCCTTGAAAACAAAAAAAAAACTTAAATACGGACAATTGCCGTAAAGGCCGCGGACGAGTGATGTTCCCGACAACCGTTAACCGGGTCCTGCCAAAGCCTTTTCCCCTCCCCTTACTTAGCATAGGATGAGAAAAATATCAGAAACTAACCAACAGTTTTATCGCTCCTTTCACCGTAACACAGTATAGATACGTTCAGACCCAGTGCTATCTATTATAATTTCAGTGCAATACATATTAATTAAGTAGTAACTTAATCATAATATCTAGACATGCAAATTAATTATTTATCACTAATTTTGTACTTTAATTTTGTAAAATACTATAATTAGATATAATTGGACGGATTAACAGTCTCACAGAAAACGTTTTATCACTAGATGGTTCCAGATATATAATTATAATACTTATTGTAATTTAAAAAAGTCATCTCATCTTTCCCCTATTTGATGGCGCCATTGCTAAAAATTGTATAGCCTATGTCACTCTGCAAACTGAGACGATTCTAATGATATATCATACGTCGCAATCCATCAAGCCGTTTGGGCTGTAGCGCGTACCAAAGAAATGGACATACATACAAACAAACACTGTCGAAAAACAATACCCTCCTTTTGACACAGTCGGGAAATAATGGCGATTTGCATGTGCGTTAAGAGCCCGGGGGTGTATGGGTATTCATTTCTTTACGCGGAACCCTAATACTTCTCTGACATTTGTCCGACTATAAGTTGTATAAATGTACTAAGCCTGAAACTTTTGGACCGGCCTAATGTGAACTTTCCCTTAAAATTTTTAGACTTTAGATACCTAAGCTAGATTCACTTTCATCACAATAATTTGAGTTGAACGAGTTCTGTTGTATTATATTACCTTAATAATTAATTTATCATAACACTAAACCACCAATGTATATCAAATTAAAATAAAAAAGCAATGTAAAATTTATTTTTGAACGAGCTGAGATCATTATCTG
Source organism: Cecropterus toxeus (assembly GCA_018249875.1). NCBI lineage: Eukaryota > Metazoa > Arthropoda > Insecta > Lepidoptera > Hesperiidae > Cecropterus > Cecropterus toxeus. The sequence continues at coordinate 7,603 of DWNE01008835.1, read as the reverse complement.
TGCAGGTGTATTTTGATAAAAAACAAAATTGTCTATTCGTTTGACGTACCAATTTTACATCTGTGCAATTGTTTAAAAAATAGCTAAGTACCTTAAAGAAACGTACAAATTACACTTTTTCAGATCGATAACTCCCTGCACTCTCCGGAAAGCTAGTTGAAAAAAGAAAAATATTCATATTCGTAGCCTGACAAATCAAAATTATTTATAAACGAGTCTGGATGTGGCCATTCCCTTTTTAGGGCCTAATATTTTTTAAACAGAGCATTAAGTTTCATATACTCTGTATTGATAAAAAAAAGTAAAACAATAACATATACAAAAGGAATTTTATATTCGACGCACGATAAACATAAAACCTTAATAGATTTTGAAAGCAAACTTTAAAAAACTTTTCATTATAAAACTTTTAGCGTTTTTATAAATCATGTGTTCTTTTTGTTACTTTCTGTTACAAAATTTGATTTCGAAATTGATTCTGTCATTCTATTTTAATGCATCATATCATTAAAAACATTTGCATAAGGACTTATGTATATTTAGTTCCGTATGACAGCAAAGTGTAGCGTATCTTGCCAAATAAGTCTCATGTTTAGTCAAATGTAAGGCAAGATACTGGAGCTAGTTATTGAACTTGGCAACACGCTGCCGCGTGTTTTGATATAATTTAAAAAGACAAAAGACAAACCCGCTGAGTTTCTTGCCGGATCTTCTCAGCTCAGGTCTCGTTCCGATCCGGCGGTAGTGTAAGAAAAAATATTGTAACTGACAATTTGTAAGTGCCATCGTAGGTTTATGCAAAAATACATATCATTTCAAACTAGAATGTTTTAAATTCGCTTCCAACATTAAAATATACGTTAGACTAGATTCCTGAGACTAGAAATTTAATATCATCGATGAAAAACAAAATATCTATCGTATTTCAATACATTTGATCAAACCAGACCTACATTATGGGTGTCTTTCTACCAGAGATGTAATAGGCAGCTAAGCTATAGATATGTGTCAAATATGCTATAAAGATTGTTTCATTTTCATAGCTTATATCTGTTAGCTCAGATATGTATTTTTATGTCGATATCTTTATTAGCTCAGCATTTTTTATGAAGGCGAGCTAACAAATTAAGTTAAGCGTTAAGCAAGGATAACGAGCGATGTAACTAAAAAAATCTTAACACATCTTAAAGAATGTGCCCAAACTACGTGACTTCTTTTTGACGAGATTTGACCTCTATCGTACCCCTTTATGACCACCCGTTGTATATAAATGGACCCCCCAATCTCCTCTAGTTTTCAAGCAGTAATTCATAAAGACATTTTTTATTGTTCATTCATTTACCAAAATGCGAGATTCCCCCCATTCCCGCTCCCTGTGACCAAGCGTAGTATTAAGAAGGACTCCCCCCCCCCCCCCCCCAAATCATCACCCGGTTTGGGCCCCCCCCCTCCTCCCTTCCCTTCCCCCCCCCCCCCCCTCCCCCCCCCCCGTGACCAAAGGTTGTAAAAAGAAAAACCCCCCCCCCCCCCCTAAAATGATCACGTGGTTTGGGTGCGTTCTTTACTCGCTTAGCTTCCACCCCGCCACCACGCACATCTCTCGTAGAAAGGTTCCCTTTAACACGCTCTTAATCTTGGAAAGAACAGAACCGCGTTGAATCCGCCGTGTTCTTACCTCTTCCTTCGAATGCTGGTTCGCAAATCCATCAAAGCACTCGCTGTGATGACACCATGCCTTTGCGCTGTGCCCGCATACTCATAATCCGCATCTCCACCAATAGTTATCGTTGAAAATGATGTTGAATTCCGTCGCTGCTGTAAAGATTTCTTTCCCGCACTCAAAAAACCACTCTCGCAAGGACTTTGCCTTGCCACCGGCTGGAAGTAATCCCCGTGACAGTTGCTTTCCAGCCAATCATGACCCCTGTGCTCGTATAGCTTCGTTGCACGGATAGGTTTCGGCATCTGGTCGGCCCTGTAGTCTTTCGGTCTTTCCACGGTCTTCGATGCTTTTGGCCTAGTCTTCTGATCAGCGGAGACGCTTAGATGCTTAGTCTTGGATGAGTTCTTGCTGTCGGTTGTGTCGTGAAAACTTTTGCTGCTCTTGCTGGGTGTTGATAGCATGTGGGTTTTGCCGCTGAGGAAATAAAACTTGGTTTTAATGATCATTAACGTAATGCCTACTTGAAAATTTATATAACCAGACAATAATCCCAATCAATCAATCGAGCAATCTTCCCAATTATTAGATCCTACCTAGAGTGGCTCTTCTTGGGCTGCGAGCTGATCGGTGATCCCTTCGCCATGATGCTGTAGAGTTTATTCCTATAATCATCCACAGACAGCTGCTTATCATCCCTCAATGGCAGCAGAACATCCGAATGTAAGGTGGGCTCGTCACGTTCGCGGTGAAATCTGAAGAAGAAATTTGGAATGATGACAACCATCAAAATTAGAAAAAATATCTAAATATTTAACCATCACTTAGATATTCCCGCCATTTACCCTGGATAGTCGAAAAGGCGAATGACTAAAAAGAACATTTTGGATTGTTTTTTTTGGTAAAAAAGAAAAGTCAGAGAAAAACAATAACTAATCCAACGTAAAATCGTTAGTAGTCCGTAAGTGAATTAAAATTATTACACGTTGAACATTAATAATGATAGGCATCTTAATCCTTTTTATTTTTTTTAGTTAAGAATATTTTAAATATAATTATTATTAAATAAATTAAATTAAAAGGTGGCAAAATTAAAAAAAATGATATGCCTTTTTAATTATTTGGGGTAGAAAAGAGTTTGTGTGTTGCAAAGCAACTATATGCGTGATGGTATATTTATATAGCATTTCTTTTTTTTAAATAGGTAACTTTTTTTCTATAATATGAAAATTGCAAACGAGTATGCCCTCCACGTGATAATAAGTGGCCACTTCCGCCCATGGACATCTGTAATCAACCCCTGATAAGATACAAAGATATCTACGATCTTCAAACTTCGAAGGTATAACAATCGGCAACGTAATTATGAAATATGAAGGCCCTAAAATCACCTACGGATCCAGTTCTTGGACCGGTTGTTGCCCATATGTGAGCTAGGCTGTTATTTTATGTTGAGGGCCTCACTTGGCAACATATTCGTGGTCCAAAGCCCGTTCAGCACTGAGTCGCTTCGCTGGGTTGAAGACCAAGAGACGGTGGACTAAATCCGCAGCGTCCCGAGGAGCGCAGGACATCAGGGCGTTCAAGGTGACCTTGGTACTGTTCGAGGCTGCTTGCTCCTTGATAAGCGAAGAACCGTAGCCACTACATACAGCTGATATATCTGAAAGACATGTATATGATAAATCTGCAAATATATTTATTATCCTAACAAAAAATATATCAGCTGATTGCCCTTCTCTGTGAGAAGGGCAATCAGCTGATATATATTTTTTAAGTGGGCACTGCCGTTAATGGCATATGTAAGGATTTTATACAGGACTGGGATTCTATCTAAAGTCAATTACAGATACGTTGCTACTTCTGAGGACCAAGATGGTCGCGCCATAATTATGTAAGTGAGCGGCAACGACACCCTTCGAAACGCAAGAACTGCTTCGCTTTAAAATTACTTCGTTGGTGATACTTTCATCTGGCCCTTCGAAAAATAGCTCTTACGTCAAAAACAACAAAAAATCCCAAAAATCTTATATAAACTACATTTACGTACTTATTTAATGGTTTAAGTTTCTTTTTAATCTAAAAATATTAACAACTCTCAATAATAAAACCTCAAAAGTATTATAAAAACTGATACCTTCTGGAGATGGTCTCGGCAAGGCGGTCATTATGGTCTCCACCTGGTTGACCGTGGACGTCCCCGGGAACAGCGGCTTCCCCGTCAGCATCTCTCCAAGGATGCAACCCAGAGACCACATGTCTATGCCCTTTGTGTAACTGAAAGATTTGGGGGTATTTGCATCATCATCGTTAAATAACAAAATTAATAAGTATTGTATTATATAGAACAATATTAATAGTATTTTATCACATGTATTGTATTGGAGGCCTAAACCGCTTTAGTCAGTCAAATTTATACTACCTACTAGGTTGGCGTTTCGGATTTTTTTTTATTATTTGGGTCTATCTTTGCTTTAAAGAACATGCAAGCAACTCCATTTTTCTATTTGTAACCGAAGCCAATGGCAGATGCGTTGGCACGACTGCGGGCTAAGATGATCGCCTCATACTTAAGCAGAAACACGGTTTCTAAGACTGAGTTCTGAAGATCTAACAGATCTAACTGTAGTTTTAACAGAATCACCGATGCAGTGCCATTGATGGGGACTATAATGATCGCATAGTAATCCAGGCGACCTCGTGGTGGTGTAACTTCTATAGCCATACTGGTTCTACCGCCTTAAAGAATATGATACCTAATTCAATTGGCGCCCACACCGTTCCTCCGAAACACTAGAGCTTCACGCTAGAAATAGATGTAGCGATAGATCCTCTCCGATCGAACCATACTCTTTTTACCACCCTTTAAAACGTACTAATATTGTATAAAATACTAACTTCTTGCTGGCGATAAGTATCTCCGGCGCCCGGTACCACCTCGTTGCAACATAGTCCGTTAGGCAAGGGTCCGCGCCGTCCTCGCCACCAGAATACATTGATGATACCGAACGAGCGAGCCCGAAGTCTGCTAATTTCACTCTTTAGACAACAAAAAATTACTCCTATTACTTAGTGCCTAATAACTTGCCGAATCGTGATAAAGGCTACGCATAAACAGGTAGGTACGGACGCATAATTCTACAATATGTGGAAACGCACAGCGCGGACAACGAATGAATATTTGTGGCGAGTATCAAATACACGCAAGTAACTTATTTCCATCTAGGCCTTTGAGATGTATTAGACACAGATCTATCCTTGTGCGTTCCCGCCATCGCGCCTGGAATGCGTGTTTGGAACCTCAGAGGATGCTGATGTAGGAACATGCTGCAGCAAATCCCTGTATTTTGTCCCTTAGTCGCATCCCACGACAACCACGGGAAGAAAAGTGATGCTAATCAAGACCGACACCACACAACCGTACTCAGTCACTGATGTTTGTTCGTCTGTACTTGGCGACAATAATCGCCGACAACGTACGAATGGACTGTCGTTTAATATAACAATAAATTGTGAATCATAAATAGAGTGTTTTAATAGACTTCAGAAGGAAATCAATCACAACTTACCTACAAGCGCTGTCGATCAGTACATTACTAGGTTTCTGGTCCCGATGGATCACGTTCCCCGAGTGGATGTACTTCGTTGCTTTTAGCATCTGGTACATTATGTACCGCTTGTGGATGTCCTTGAGGATATTCCCTCGCTTGATGACGTTGTGAAGGTCCGTCTCCATGTACTCGAAGCCGAGGTAGATATCACGGTTGTTTAGTGCCCTGCCGTAATAATGAAATTAAATGAAGAAAATATTTATTATATAAAGGCCCTTGAGGCACTTACGAATTACCAGTTACAATCACGAATAGAAATCAGAAACATGACCTCAACTGAGAAGATTCCAATAAACATAAGCGAGCTTAAAATCATTAACGTATAAAAATCTATATTCATATACAGTAAACACGACGGGAAGTGACTACAGCTTTCCATGGACGTCTATAAAATCAAACCGGATAAAATAAGAGTGTCACTCGAGGTTGGCTGCAGATGCGACATTCTGTAAGACTTAAATTTTATACACAACATTAACTTTTAAAAAAATGTAGTAGTAGAAGCAACATACGGTCATGCAGTCAACCTGATGATGAATGACCACTGACGCGCATGACATCTGTAATAATCATATAGAACAGGAATTCTATCTGAAGTCAATGCTGCGTTGCACCGAAGACTAATTTGATATTTTGGTCTCATCATTCGAATGAACCGGTAACCACACCCTTCCACCGAAATATAAGAACTGCTTCACGCTAGAAATAGGCGTGGTGGTAACCTTGCAAATGTTATGCTTTGGATATACCTGTGTATGCTATGCAGCTTGACGATATTAGGATGATTCCGAAACGACTGCAGGAATATTATCTCGCGGAAGGTTCTCTGAGCGTCAGTTTGGTTGCGAAAGGCGTCGAAGATCTTCTTTATCGCCACCACCTCTTTCGTCTTCTTGTCGACTGCTTTCCACACGATGCCGTAAGCACCTTTGCCAAGCCTCTTTCGTATATCAAACCTCTTCAGGATGTGTTCATCGATTTCGGACATGTTCTTCTCTGGACTCTTTTTAACGTGATCGTTGTCTTTGCGTTTTTGGTCATCGCGCTTGTTCTGGGGATTTTGGCTCATTGTAAATATTGAAATTCTCTCTCCTCGTATTAAACTCGAGTCTGGAAGGTAGCGATGTCGTGAGGTTTGGTTCTCAGCGATACGTATGTAAATTTTGGAACCAATCAATTGTTAATTTGAATAACAAATGGGATGACCTTAATTTTAAATTTTATTGATGACGAGTTTAACCTCGCGATTCTACATTCACCCCTTGTTTATAATTTCTACCCTCTCCCCTGCATATTTTTGTATAAATGATACAACTTAATAATTAACCTACTTCCCTACTATTGAAAAAAGAAAGATAGAAAGATTATTTATTTACGGTAAGAGAAAAATCATTGGGCGAATGGGTAGGTAATCGGATTTATTTCTAGAATTCAATTTAGATACGCCTAATTTAAAAAAAAAAAGTGTATGTCAAAAATTGATTATCATTTGCCTTATTGAAATCAAATTCCACGAAGAAAGAATGGAATGAAGTCTATCAATATCAAAGCTCACTTAACCACGCTGGCCTTACATGTTTGGATATACCAAAATATTAAATATTCTGTAAAAAATTTGACCGGTTGATATTCGTTGAGTAGGAGTTAAACAGACGAACAGACAGTGTAGATTCGAATAGTATTTTTAGTTGCTTGCGAGCAAAGTTGTACGCGGGGCCTACTTTAAAACATTCAAACATTGTCAATCATTCGTCGAGGCTAAGCAACCGAAAATAAATCAATAAGGCATTTTAAAACAATTTCGAAATCATTCTTTCAAGAAAATCTTATCAAATATATGTTTTCACACTTTGATACTCACAAAACAGCTGGAATCTCTCCTTACGTCCATATTTATTCTATAATTGTTTTTTAAAGTATATTTCTGTATATTTCACAATATGAACTGAACGACCACACTTCATTTGTTTACAGCGCCTAAACAATATCGCGTTGCCATGACAACGAACTGTCAACTTATTTTTTCTAATGACACCTATAATTTGTTTAATCGATAGCAATCATGAACTAAACATAATCGATTGTTATTACTATTGGTTATGCTTTACTTTTGTTAAGATTGCTGCAGTTGACAACATAATAGCTAGACCTAAATTAACCCTTTGCACTCGATGCCTTTTTCGCAACGGCCCACTACGAAGGTAGTTACCTAAAAATATTTTATCGCAAATCGTAAATAAGGAGATCAAGTTACAATTGACGACCCGCGTGGCCGAGCGGTCACCATACCGGTCTGACGCGCAGTGGGTCCCGGGTTCGATTCCCGGTCAGA
>DWNE01008834.1:0-11280 GCA_018249875.1 Cecropterus toxeus | reverse complement strand
ATGCAAATATGTTAAATTTACATTTTATCAATACAGTTTTATCAATCTTCTAACACATGTGATTATAGTTTTACAAGTGATTGGTGGATCAACAGGGGATTAAGATTACTACTTCTTTGTCGAGTGTATCCAAACTCCTATGTCGAGTCAGACTCAATATTTTTAAAATAATTTAAATGTATTTTTATATTATATTATATTATTAAATATATCTCATTCTGAATATATTGAATACACAAAATACATATAATAAGTCGAGTTATGCATTTTAGGTCATTTTTAAAATCATATTATTTTTAACCTTTAAATGCAATATTTAGTCATTTGGTTGCAATATATATAAGTAGCTGCTTAACAACAGGAAGGCGCATAGGATTTCTCCCAAGAATAGCAACACTAAAAAAGGACTGTATTATATACCTAAACTAAATAAAATAATGCCCTAGATTAATAGAACACAATGATCAATGAATATGACGGTGATGATGAATATATGCTTGAAATAGACTGTCAACTTCATCTATTGGAAGATGAAACAGATGTTACTCCATTATGCAGACATAAAAAATAAATTTAACAAATTTTTGTTTAGCTTTTTCTTGTGACTACTTTTTATGCCTTTTTTATATTAATTAAAAAGTTAACAATATAAAAAAAAATATTTATTTTATATTATTAACTTATTAATATGAAGTAGCAAACGAGCAAGCAGCCCACCTGAATATAAGTGGTTACTGACACCCATGGACATTTGTAAGCAACTTCATATAGAACAGGGGTTCTATATGAAGTCGACCACAGATGTGTTGCTATTTCCGAGGACTGAGATCGTCGCCTCATATGAAAGTGAGCCGTCAACCACACCCTTCCACTGAAAAGCTAGAACTGCTTCACGCTAGAAATAGGTGTGGCGGTGATACTTCCCTGGTTGAACCACATTATTTCTACCACCTGACAAATACATAGGGAGTTCAAAGAATTAATGTTACATTTACACACAATCACGTATGAAATGTAATGTTAGATAAAATACCTCTTTCATATTTATGCCGAGCTAAACATTTGTACAATAGCAAGGACCCGGGAAGCTCTTCAGGACAAAATTTCTTTTGATCCAAGCTACAAGCAGCAAATACGAGTTTGTCAAGTTGTAGTGTTGTGTACTTCATTTCTTGAAGCACAATCAATTCCGACTGGCACTCCGGTCGCAGATTCTGCTCGAAGCCCTGTAGACACTTCAAGGTCTGCATTTGTGACAAACTTTTTGGATCTGGAGGAATTCGGCCGCAAGTGTGAGCTTCGATGTCATCAAAACAATTCTTTAAGAAATTATTGGTTATTTGCCAATCATTGAAAATTAAGGTCTCAATTTTATTTATCAGCCTCAAACAATTTTTATCTTTAATACTGGGTTTTCGTTTAAGAACGCAGTCTATCGAATTTGTAGACGGATTTAAGCAATCCATAATAGTTTCATCCTGGCATGGTTCTTTTAACTTATGTTCGAGAAAGGAGTTATCTATAAGTTCTGCTTGCCGTATCCATATTTTATGCTGACAAATAAATGAAACTTGAGTTTTATTATTGTGTGTCGCATTCAAAGCGCACGATAACAACGCTAAGTCATCATTTAAATGTGAACACTGTTTTTCAAACCAAGTACACTCATTCAAATCAATTATGTATCTTTCTCTCGGTGTTTTTAACAAATTGTCTATCCCATGTACACTTTTGACGTTATTCATTAATAAAGCTGCCAAAACTCCTATAACTTCAATGAATAATAAATTAAACATTTTGATTCGCCGGCTTATTCACACGTTTAACAAACACAATAATTGAAATTATTTGAACTCATCACTGTTTTCATTTCTTCTGTAATAGCTGTCTATTTTAGCTTTTATAACATGATACCGTTAATTATATCATGAAAAGGACGAGTACGCCACTATTAATTAAGCAAAAAATACATTGACCAAAATGTAATGACAACGACAAGACAACAAAGATAAACCTAAAATTTATAAATAAAAATACACTATGAAACATCACATAGGATTTTCTAGTCTTAGATTCTTACCTTTTTGGGCTTAAAGTACACAAATATTTCCATAGACTAAATATGGAGTAGGACCATTTAAGCCGTTGCCAGACATGTTTACGGCTTAGGTCAGTAAATCATCTCGGCGGTATTTCGCCTTAACGCAGTCCATAATTGGAATAAATCAAATCTGCATAACTTTTAGGACATTCGTATTTCAACTATCTGAGATTGACTACAGCTTGGTAGACGGCCATTTCAGTACTTTAAGCAAAAACTACCCGAAGGAATACAACATGCCGTGGGAGTGAAAGCGAAAGCGTTGACTTAAACCGGTACAAACTTAAAGAACAATGATATAATGTAACAATTTACAAAATATTTAGTAATTTAAAATAACGAGCACAGTGAAAAATGATGCGGCCAACGCAAATGTCACGAAAAATAAACTGATTAAGTTGTAATTCGTATAAATAAACGTTTTTTCATAATTCTAAGCCGAAAAAATGTTTATAAAATTATTTATTATTTATGAAAACAGTTTTCAAACCGAATTGGACTTGTATAATCTGGTATAACCAATTATATAGATGCCCAACTTTCCGCAGAATTAATTTAGAAATAGGTAAACGCGTAAGATTAACGAAATTTGTAAAGGCTTTCATATTCAATAATATTAATGAAAGTTTAATAGCACTAACATAAATTAAATTATCTGCAAAATGAAGAACCTAAGTACGTCCACCTTTGTCTTTGACGCTTAGTGACATCAATGCGCCACTCGCAAAAAATCGCGCCGCTCATTACTTAAATCAATGCTATATCTGAGTTTTCGATTACACTTAAAGATCCAGAAGTAATGTTTGTTCGTTTGGTCTAAATCCACGTAAAGAAGTAATGTTTTATTTCTTTTTGCTCTAAAGCAGTGTTCCCAACCTGTGGCCAGGCAATTATCGTATTTCAGACGTTAAAATTATATTATTGTTAAAATTAAATTATTGCATCAATGTATCGTACAAGTACAATAACAACACTATATTGGTGCCTCCAAGTTTTTGACGACGTTTTTTCGTTAAATATAAAACTTTTCACGGTTTTCTCATTTGGCAAAAAAAAAAACGTCGTCTGAAAGTATTTCGCAACCAAAATCAAGTGCTCTCAAAATATTTGGCGACCGAAAAAAAAATTCATCTCTCAATAATTATATTACGAACAACGACTCCTCAAAATAGACCATGTAAAATCCCATACCATATACTATCGTATTTCGTCCATTAGTAAATGAACTTATTTTACTTTACATTTTACATGTACGATAATTATCGTACGGTTCCGAAGACTGCTCTAAAGGAAGTTGACGGAGTGTGGAAAGAATGAGCATTGGCTCGTTTGATATAAATGGACCTTAATATCACAGATAACAAGGAATGAGTGAACGAATCAGTGCAGAAAACGTAACCGAGTTATGTCAGTATTTTCTGTCAAATCAGTTGGACAGATATAAATTGTATTTATCTGTCTGTGCAACTTTTTGCCTATCTTCATCATATTGAATTTTGCAGTTGTGAAGACGTGAACCGTGTTTGTATGGTTTGTTTAGTCATCGTTATTTTCGGTATCAAATTGTTTATTTAATTTACGGACAAAAACAAACGAAAGTGCATTAAAATGGAAGGATTTATCGAAGTTAATGAAATATCAGATTTTGTGTCTTATATTCGCAGCGTAAGTAACGTTTTTTTTATCAAATATATGTTTCCTGACGAGATGATTATTTATTTGATCAATACTTTTGCTTTATTTACGTTTATTACTATACCTTGGGTAAAATATGAAGGTATGTACATAATTTAATTTAGGGTTCTTAGTATTTGATATTAAAGTGACGATATTACAATTCAATGGTGTGTTTCATGAATTTTTGTGGTATGTATGAAAAGTTATGTGTTAGTACTTTACTGCATGTACAAAAACTAAAATATTAAACCGCTGCTATACCAGTTTAGGCTAAAAATCTAAAGCTAGCAGCGATTAAAAAAAACAATATACATATAATGATCAATACTTGTTAGTTCGACCGGACGACATCGGCGTTGATCTATTTCTATCTCTAAAGACTATATTGTCTGCAGGACATATTTAAAGCTCTTATGAACATTGAGCGTAGCCGACGAGTGCTATAGCAAACGAAAACATATACTTCTATAGTATGTGTAATAGTTACATACCTACCGCAACACGGCCGCGTAGACACGGGCCGGGCCTGTCAAAATATTGTATAGATCAGGGGTTCCCAATCTTTTACAGCCGCTGGCGCACTTACAAATTTAGTATTTTCTCACATTATTCTTTCCTAGCTAGCTACTTGATATAGATACAGTTGACAGTAATAGGTACTTACAATAAAAAACAAACAAATAGATACAAAACTTAAAACAATCTTAATATGAAACTTGGTTCTTTATTATATTTATTACAATTTAGAATCGAAACAGAAAACAAGATAAACTAATAAGAAAAACAAAAATTAAATAAGAAGAATGATTTGTCTATCAAATCAATGTGACTTACGGCGCCCCTCCTTTTCTTCTATGCCGTACCAGGGCGCCATGGCGCACACTTTGGGAACCCCTGGTATAGATAATCATGATGTTTGCCAGCGCATGTTTAATGTCTGTCATCAACAACACAATTGAATAACTCTGGATGTCACCTGGTCGTATTCTACTTGAAATTAGCAGCTTTATCTTAAAATAAAACTTGATGATGTTGACTTCTAAACACCTGTGAATATCCCGTAGTTTGTTTTTTAAAACTTCTAAGTCCTTCAGTAATTATCGGCTATAAAATTGTGGAAACTGTGTAGTGTGAATTGTTTAACACCACAATCAATGCCACCTGTTTAAGTATACATGTTACTGACCTAGCCAATATAGCTCTCAACTGTCTACCCAATGCCAATATAGCTCTCAAGATAAACAAGCTGAAGTGGCAGTGGGCCAGAAAAATAGCATAAAGGACCGATAACTGTTGGGGGAAGAATCGTCCTTGAGTGGCGATCATGTTTAGGAAATAGGAAGCATAGGTTGCCTTCTAAATGATGACCAGGTGGATTAATGACTGAAGAAGGTAGGAAACTATTGGATGCAGAAGGCACAGGACCAGTTGGAGAAGACCATTTAGGGGAGGCCTATGTCCAGCAGTGGACCTCAAAAAGCTAATGGTTGGATAGATGATGGACATGGAATGAACTGTTGTTTTTGTAGCAGGTCCTTAAATTGTTTCTATATCTTAATAATAGTGAAAGTTTTGTTACAGATTGAGTGGCGTGATCCCTGGCTCATTGCTCTACTATCCTTCCATGTGTTGGTGACATTCACCTGTTTTTCCACCAGAAACTATGGAAACTTCCAAATCATACTGTTCATAACATTATGTAAGTACTATTACTGTCTATTTAATAAGGGTTACTGTTAAAAAAGGAAAAATGATTACAATATATACATACATATGGATAATGAAGCAACTAATGTAAGCCTCTGTAGGTCTATACCACAATACATAATAATAATATAAATTTATTCAATGTTATTTTAATCATGCAATGCATATATAAAACGGAATATGATTTTGAAAGGTATGGTTAAGGTATAAATATGAGCAGGCAGGCAAATGATGGAAACTGGGCCTCTCAATGGAGGTCCAAATCCAAGGTACACACCACTGATTTTTAAAAAAGATAAATAGACTAAACACACTTTCTACACTCATAGCCCCACACTAGGATTTTCTCCTGTGTCGTAGATGCCATGAATACACAAAGACGAATACTCAAACACCCAGACCCAGAACAGAAATTTAAACTCATCATTCATATTTCTGTCTGTCCGGGAATCGAACCTGGGACCCACTGCGCGTCAGACCGGTGTGGTGACCGCTCTGCCACGCGGGTCGTCAAACTATTAATTATCACAGTTTAATGGTAAACGATAATGTTGTGAGGAAACCTGCACACATCTTTAAAAATATAAAAAGAGTTCTCAAAAGTGCATGAAGTCGACCGATTATGACCTAAATTCATTCAGTGAAAACCTGCCCAGCAGTGGGACAATAATGGGTTGACAATGTTGGTTATTGTAATATAACATTCAAATTTTTCTGTTACAAAGATAATTTAATCAATCAATACTTTTAATTTTTTTTTACTTATGCTACGACTAAAGAAGTTTTAATTAAATTATATGCAATCATCAATATCGTGAACTGATAGTTATCAATTGCCCCGGATGTCCAGTGAACGAGAGTGATATATGATACACTAGACGAGTACGAGGTGTACTAGTTTTACCTAGTAGTCATTATATGAGCATAGTCATTTTAGGAAATTTGGGGAATGAAATGTACAATAAATAAAAATTTATTGTACATTTTATTGATATATGAAAAAAGGAACACGGAGGAACTACTTATGCAGTAAATCTTGTTTTTCTTTTATCACATTTAAATAGCAAATGAGCATTCAGTCCACCTGATGGTAAGTGATTACTGCTGCGGACATGTGTAAGTAACTTTATATAGATCAGGGTTCTATATAAAGTCGATTACAGATACATTGCTACCCTCGAGGACCGAGATGGTCGCCTCATATATAAGTGAGCCAGCAACCACACCTTTCAACGAAACGCATGTACTGTTTCATGTTAGAAATAAGTGTGGCAGTGGTACCTCCCTGCTCAAACTACACTGGTTCTACCCCCTATTAAATCTACCTTTTTTCATTCAGAACACCTCAATGCTTAACACAGCTGTTATTTTGCAAAAGTAGAGGCCACTTACGATAAAGTGGTTATTGAAAAAAAAAAGATATTTAGAATTTTGTGACTATACAAATTTTAATTTGTCTCTAAGTAATAATATAGCGTAAGGTCAAATGCCAACGTTAATGTATCCTTCATAGAAATGCGTCTCGTATTGTTTAGGCGTTTGAATAATTAATTCTTCTTATGTGTGGCTGTGACTGGCATATTACTAAGTCCATATGTATTAGGGTCCGTTCACATGAGGTCAGTTTCAACAGTTTTGCTGTTTAATTTAAATTCGACAGTCAGCACTGTCGAATTTAAATTAAACTGACTGATTTATTAGCATTGTAATGTGGATATCAGGATCCGATATTTCAGTTATTCGATATTTTCGAAAATTCCTTTGGGGGTCTAGCGTGCCTCCCGGTACGCCTGCAAAGCCCTGGTTATACCAATCTAATATAAACTTGCTATGTCCTTTAGGGTTCCGTAACCAAAAGGTAAAAACGGATCCTACAGACTTCGCTGTCCATCAGTCTGTGTATCCGTCGGTCTGTCACCAGGCTGTATCTCATGAATCGTTATAGGTAGACAGTTGAAATTTACACATATGACGTATTTGTATTGTCGTACTAAAAACAGAATAAAATAAATATTTAAGGCGGAGTCCCATACAACAAACGTGTTTTTTATAGATAATGTTACCGAACCCTTCGTGCATGAGCCTGACTCGCACTTGGCCGGTTTTTTCTGGATGGATTAGTGGGAGAAATAAGGTTTGCATGCATTGTACGAGTATCGTATATGTATATTTGTATAGGTATCTATATCAATAAATTTCTTCATATAATACCTGTAACAATCTCAGATAAATAATAAATATACATTTTTAGATGCCACAATGACATTAATGAGAGAGATAATATAATTATTGCTATAAATCATACTAGTTACAAAGCTAAAGCGTTTATCTTACTAATAACACACTTAATTAAAATTCTTTAAAGAAAAAAACTCGGGCAACTACTTATCTTTACTATAAAAACATTTCATCGACAGTTACAATAAAGTCAGAGAAGGCAATAATGTATTATATTATTTAACTTTACAACAATGCCTTTTTCTAATATTGCAGTATCTAATAGAGGTAGAAACAATGTTATATAATAAAAAAATATTATCACCATCCCTGTCTCTGTGCCTGACAAAAGGCTCTTCTAAGGATTAAAAGTATAGTATTTGCAGGTAGGTACATAATTCATAAAGCATACATTTTATTTTGGTACAATATATTATGTACCTACAAGAATGATTGGTCTTTGGGCCAATCAGTGGCGATGGAATATTTACTAACATTAAGATGAAACTGCTGCAAAGCGTATTATAAAATTTCTGAATACATAGAAGACAAAGCAGCTTGGGACTGAATTATAATACATATTTCGATGGTTAATTATTTATCAAAGTGTAGCGTATCTTTCCAAACATGCCCTATGACGCCCTATGTTTAGTCAAATGTACGGCAACATATTGGAGCTAGCTTTTTATTGCGCATATATTGAACAAGTTGGTTAAAAAGATATATACATATAAAGATATATAGTATTACAAAAAAAAAAAGACAAACCCGCCGAGTTTCTTGCCGGATCTTCTCAGTTGAGGCCATCTTCCGATTCGGTGGTAGTGTAAGAAAAAATATTGTAAATAACAATTAGTACCCCGTAGGCCGTATAAAATAAAGACATTTAATTCAAAAATTTAAAGAATTCTAAAATATTTATTTCGTTAGAGGGGATCAGGAGGTTCGAAATTTGCATTCTAAATTGTCCCAAAAAGTTCTAAGCAACGACGCATTTAGAACATTCTGGAATACCTTGAGTGTTGCTTCATTCGTAAATAATTAAAAAGTAGTAATGTTTATGTTTTGATTCATATTCTTCGTCTACTTTAATGATAAGGTTAATTTACGCTAGTGTAGGTAGCGGCAAGCTTGTAGGTATTATTTTCGAATACATATACTTTCTAAATTAGATTCGGTTAATTAAGTCTACTGAAAACATTACTTTGACCTTTTCGTATAGAATCCAGTTAGGGAGTTACTTACTATTCCATCGATGATACTGGAATTTGCAAGGTTGTTCCTCTTTGAACTTTGTTATATTTGACGCGTTAAAGAATACTTGGTATTAAATTTTATAATAAAGTTTGCTCTGTGACAATATTTATGATATTACGCAAAAAAAAAACGAACAACATAATATTGAATATCTTTCTATATTTCATTTTTATTTTTCATCTATACTTAATATTATAAAACAGTAGAGTTTGGTTGAACGCGCTAATCTCAGGAACTAATGGTTCGTTTTTTTTTTGTTTTCAGAATAGTAAATTTATCGTGGAAGGCTTTAGGATATACAACGTCACGCTATATTTGTTTATTTTTAAAAGATTGTTCTCGAATAAACGCAGGTGAAACTGCGAGGCACAGCTAGTAATACGTAAAATGAGTGATAAATTTATAAAAAAATATATCTTAATGTTCTCAATAAGAAGAATTTGATTAATTTTTTGATTGATTGATTAGGGTCTTAACAATGTCTTATTATTCGTTTAAGTACCACCGTCATACACATTTATATATCTAGTAGATTATTCCGCTCCCCCTGCAAACAATATCCAGTGTTAATCCAGGTCATAAACTATGTACATATGTGTGCCAAATTTTACCGAAATCCGACCGGTAGTTTTTGCGTGGGAGAGTAAGAAACAAACACATTCTTACAAACTTTCGCATTTATAATATTAGTATTAGTAAGAACTAAGACTAGTAAGATTTACGCAAAACGTTCGGAATGGAACACGATCTTCAGGAATCCTGCGATAAATGAATTGTTGCAAATGTTTATTGGTTGCAGTGTCTATTTCGAATCAAACAGACAGCTTTTGCTACTATTATAATATACTATCTACACTAATATAATAAAACAGTAGAGTTTGTTTGAACGCGCTATTAATGTGTTGAATAGTACATTTATTGAGGAAGGATATATGCTATAATTATAACATATATGTTTGTTTATTCTTTCTTATATAGTAGCGGGTGAAACCGCGTGGCACAGCTAGTTATAATATAAAAATATACTAGTATTGGAAATTACGAAAAAGACTGCTAGACGTAATTTATTTCCGTGTGAATTGTTATTGTTAAGATTAAACAGGTGTCAAGTTTATTCATACACACGTCTGTAGTCTAAACATCTGTTTAGTATGTATTGCGGCAAAACAGATGCGTTTATATTCTTTTTTCGATGCGAACTTCGAATTATTAAGCCCTTCGATATTTTTTTTTTAAAGGTGGTAGAACTCTTTTAATAGAAGTAAATATATATGCGAAGTTCGAATTATTAAGCCGACGATATAATTTTTTTAAAGGTGGTAGAACTCTTTGTAGTTCGACTCCGGTAGTACCACCGCCATACTCATTTCTGCCTAATAACAGTAGTGTTATGCTGTGTTCTGATCTGGAGGGTGTCGTGAGAGAGATCTTATTATCCGAGGCTTTGTAATTCAGTCCTTAGTGGTAGCAATGCAATTGTGCCTAACTTTAGGAAGACCGATCTTATCTGGATTGGCTACAGCTGTCCATGGGTGGTAGTGGCCTCTTACCATCTGGGAAGGTGGACTGAATGCTCAAAACAATCGTTTTTATAAATAATTCTTTACCTAACATTCTGTATATAAGGTGGTATGGTAGTATTGCAGCTAAAATTTTGTCAAAACAAATTGAACTTTTACATTAGGATGCTATATTAGTTAGGAGTTACATTAGATATGTGTAATCTTACTTGATCTTGACTTATTTGTATAATCTTTAACTGCATTTTTGGTCGCAATCTTTAATAGTTATCTATATGTATGTATTTATATGTAACATTATATATTCATAACTAACAGAATTCACCAGTATCTGTTAATTGCCTTATCCGTGTTAAATTTGGGCCATGGAACAAGATAACACGACATAAACATGTTAGGCATCATTTCATTTATTCATAAGGTAAATATTTTGAAATAATAATGTTCATTCTTACCTCTTGCATGAGTTACCAATTTTATTATTTTATTCAATTTAAAATTGAGGTGATGGGGTAAAGAAAGTAATTTATGTACTTTAATAATTAATTTTTGTATGAGATAATTAGAGTTTTTTTTTTTACTTGTATGAAAGAAGATATTTCATATTTTACCCGACTGCGCCAGAAGGGGGTAATGTTTTGTTTCGAGCGTGATTTCTATGTATGTATGTTTGTATGTACGTATATTTCTTTCACATACGCTCCAGCAAAACGATTTGACGGAATGTGTCATTAGAATCATCTCAGTTTGCAGTGACATAGGCTATATAATTTTAATAAAAATCGTCTGTAAATAGGAAAT
>DWNE01008833.1:0-11282 GCA_018249875.1 Cecropterus toxeus | reverse complement strand
GGTAGTGTAAGAAAATATTGTAACTGACAATTTGTAAGTGCCCCCGTAGGCCTATGCAAAATAAAGACATTTAATTTCATTCCATTTCATTCTTAATTTTTTTTGGACTCTAACTGATGGTAATTGGTAACGTCGCTACATATACACATTTCTGAGCAACTTCATATAGAACAGGGGTTCTATCAGCCGATCACAGATGCGTTGCTACTCATAAGAACTAAGATGGCCGCCTCATATACAAATGAGCCGCAATACACAGGTATTTACATATACACGCACAAACACACAAACAAACATAATGTCAAGAAATTGGTTTGTCTGTAAAGTCAGTGTATGGACGATAGTTTTACGTGATAAAGTCGTAAAGAAACATTGATTAAAAAATTGCATACTGTTATGAATTAATTGAATTATTATCTTTGAATTCTCCTCACCTTGTATTATATAAACTGTATAATCTAAATATTATTTTTATTCGATTAATCAACATTTATTTTCATTTAATCTTGTATAATCTAAATATTATTTTGATTCAATTAATCAACCATTATTTAAACTCGTTAAATCAAATATTTCTTCCGCGCTCTCGCTCGCACGCTCAGGCTCAGGCGGAACGTGACACTTTTTAGTGCGCGCAGCCGATGTTCATCGATCACCCACCTTCTTCTTAGCGTTCTTCTCGTTCCGCTTAGCGTTCCTCGCGTCGTCGTCGTCCCGCTTGCGGCCCATGACGCCCAGCAGCTTGCTCACCATGCTGCTGCTGCCGCTCTTGCGGGTCTCACTTGACTCCATCGCGTCTGGTGACTGCAACTTTATATGTTTATGTTTAATCGGATTGACAAGAGGAGGTTCTAAGTTTGATTTCATTTTTATAAGCCTTTTTTTATATAAAAGGTATCAAAAATAAATTTAACAACCTAGTATTTAAAAAACCTTAAGGTTTTCTAAAACTCAGTTAGAAAGATTAATCTTTATAACTCCTCTAAACCTATTATGTAAACGCTTCTAAAAGTGATCAAATAATTAAAATATTAGTACCAACGATATATTTGTATCCAGACCTTGCATGCTTCAACAGATTCCTGCCTCTTCAACTCGATCTTCTTCATAGACTCTGTCCGCTTCGCCTCCACCTTCTCCAACTTCTTTTCCGCCTTCTCCTGTTTCTTCGCCTCCAGTTTCTCCTGTTTCGTCTCCGAACGCTTCACGGAACCACTCCTCTCCATCGCCTTCTCCTGCTTCGATTCCAATTTCTTCACAGATCCGCTTCGTTCCATCGTCTTATCCTGCTTCGTTTTCTCTTCTTTTACTTCTTGAAGCACTTTCTCCTCTTGCTTCGGTTCTATTTTCTCTATCTTTTTAACAGAGTCCTGCTTTTTGAGCTCTGGTTTATCTTTCTTGGATTTATCTTTATCTTTGTCGTCTCTCCTCGGCTCTTCTTTTATACTGGAGTCCGACTTCTTTCTTATCTTGGGCTGTTCGATGACCGGTGGCATGGTTTCAGGGATTGTATTTAGTTTCTTGCTCATCTCGGATGTAGTGAGACTGGATTCAGTGCTCGATCTGCTGTCATCTGTAATTGAGATAATAATCTTTATCATATTTTATCTTCTCACGTTTTCAAGTTATGCCGCTACTAATTCTCTGTGAGTACGAAACGTATATATAATAAAAATAGCGCAAATTGTTCATTGCATTGGTTACATGAATGTATGTTTCAAATACATAAAGATAGCATGTACACTACGTTTCTCGAGATATCGATATCTCTTAATTAATGTTGAAACGGAGCATAAATTTTATTATATTCAAAAAGGGATAGATCGTGTGATATGAGGACCCGCATGTTTGAACGGTCACAATTCCGGTCTGATACGCAGTGGGTTTTAGGTTCAATCCCCGGGCAGGCAGATGATAAATTAAGTCTGTTCAGTAGTATGTAGCAGTCCGTATGTAGTAGTAGAACTCTGTACAGTAGAAATGCATATAGTATTTACGGTATTAAAATTACTATATTATCTGAGATTACTTAAAATTATTCATAATATTCATAAATAATCCAATTTTTTTACCCAGCATGATCTCCCTGGATGTGTCTAGATTAGACACATCTATGGAGGTGTCGGCGACGAACGACTCGTCGGAGAGCGATAACGAAGCGAACGATGCGTTCGCGTCGAAAGCAGACTTGTCCAGGCTCGCCTTGGGCGATGACGTGAATATGCTCGGTGTACTTTGCTTTGCTGGTGTCCTGGTAACATAATCGTTTGTTATTTTTAACCGACTTCCAAATATGAGGAGGTACTCAATTCGTCTGTATTTTTTTTAATAAATATAAAATAGACTAACCAATGCAAGTAACTAAAAATAACATAATTTCTGGACTTCGTCTTCGCAACAATAATTAATACAGAATAAACTCTTAAAACAAGCGTTAATAAATTAATAAATACCTATTATTTATGTTAATTATTAGCAAGAAAAAAAAACAAAATCTTGTACCCTGATCCCATCCAGTAACTCTAATAGGGCAGATATGCTACCTGAAGTCGTAGGTATATAAAAAATTAAGGTCTACCAAGTTGAAAACATTGCAACGTGTAATATTTTATACTTATAATATATTAATGCATTTACATTAACAGAGTAAGTATATATAGACATTACAGTGACCATATCAGATGGATAACATACGCTTCACGTAGATTTTGATATAATATATATTATAATATGGAAGTGTACATATGCTATGTATATAATATAACATGGAGGACATTACGTGATCACTGCCATTATAATCGACCCCCAAATATGTTTTGGGGTTATGAGTGAGGTTTTTACCTAAAGTTGGTCATTGATGCGTTGCAACGCGTCGGGACTTAATAACTCTCCCACACTGTATAAATGTTAGGATATATATTAAAAAAAACAAAGGCTGGGGATGAATAACCTGGTTGGCAACCTGGCAGCATGATGCGTGGGTGAGTCCTTCTCCTCCGCGATCCTCGGCAGCAGGGGTTCATCCGGCTTGTCGGGGGGCGGGGGAGTGGGCGGCGCGGGGGGCCCTGGGGGGGCGCGCCAGCCGGGCCCCCGCCGTGTCCCCCCGGCCGTGGTCCCCGAGGGGCCCACCGCGCAACACAGCGGCGAAATCGAACACTTGGCCTCCGCTGAGCGGGGGTGTAACCTAAAGTTGCAAGGAATGAAAGAAATTTAAATATAATATAATAATAATTGATTTTATTTAAGCATTCAAATTTAACTATATTTTCATATCATATATCTCATTCCTTAATAAGGTAATATAAGGCGTGTGACATATAAAAACTCGCAATTGGAAAACGTGATCTAACTTTGCAATAACTGTTTTCAAATAGAAAAAAAAATAATACATACAACCTTACATAGAACCTCCCTCTTTTCAAAAATTCTAAATCATATTCACGCATACCCATTAAGCTTGAAAATTATATCAAGTTAAAAAAAAACTGCCCACACCAAACATATACATACCACTTTATACCAATAAGTATAAATTCACTTAAAGAAATTATTTATCGCCATTTAAACCAAAACATTTTTACTATGATATTTACTTTATTAAAATAAGCCAATAAATAACGTTCACCATAAAACCCACAAATAAAATAATTAAAATAAACTCAAATAAAACCAACATCATTAAAAATATAGTAATTAAAAATACTATTGTAATAAACCTATAATAAAATTGTAGTGTTTTAAAATCGATTGTTAAATTGCATGCAAGTGTGCGTAAAACGAAATACAAATGAAACATAATGATAGTATAACACATACAGAGCAAACATAAAGCACAAATAAATGAAAAGCCATCAGAGTGCAAATGAAAAAAACCGCTGAAAATATATAAAAAAATATTTATATCGCTAAATAACTATAGTAAAATTATTCTACTTTTACCAACAAAATAACTATTTGCAACAACAATAAAATTCAGAAGAACAACATAAAATCAACACTTTTTAAAAAGCATTTACCACAGGAACTTACCACATTTATAAATCGAAGTGTTTCAAACCATACGTATTAAACTAAATAAATCATAATTATAAAAATGTAACAAATATCAATAAATACAATGCATTTGTTATTAATTAAAAACTATTCGAAGGATTTTTTAATATTTTACAGTATTCATATAAACCGAATCATGTCGATAAATGTGGTGCATTCCAGACCTGAAAACCAAAAGAAATATATCGACGAAATCCATCATCAACTTTTGTCATCTATCTACATAATAAAAACTATATTCTATTTACGGAGGATATATAATAATGAACGTCCTACAGCCCACATATTGGTAAATGACCACTGGCATTCATTTATATCTTTAATCAACCTGGTTAATATTGGAGCCCTTCATGAGGTCGATCACACATGCGTTGCTACAAGGGATGTGCGAATAATTCGAAATTAGGAAATATTCGTTTCAAATCAATTAGTTTAACTCGAATTATTTATTAGAACTCGAACTTTCGAATGTTTCAAAATTTCTCGAATAATTCGTAAAATTTTGAATAATTCGAAAAATAAATATGATTACGAATATTCGATTCGAATTTCAAATCGACAACACAATATTTCAACCTAGATCTGACATCCATTTGTACACTATCGGTAATTACTTACCTTTCAGTGACGCGCAACTTGCAACGCGGACGTTTCGTATCGACGAAGGGAGGTTCGAGGTAATTTTTTTGCAACATTTAGATAATAACCTAATATTATGATGTACATGCTTTATTCGTGACCAGTATTCACTATGGTCACCCGCTCTACACGGAAATTAAGTGTTTTAACAATCTAATGATTCGTATCTAAATGTTGCATTTCGCAAATAAGGTAGGGAAGGATTATTTGTGTGAAGGAATTTTATCGGGTGCGGTGAGGAGATTTTCTTGTTCACTGATAAATAGAGGAGGAGAGTAATGTACTAAGGACTTATATCATACAGGTATCAAGGAAGGAGCAGGACCTGTATCATACAGGGTGTGGTAAGTATTACTTCTCACAAGGAATTAGGGGCTCTCACGGGAGCAGAGTATATCAAGTGACAAAGATTTATTTCATAAAGAAGTGTGAAGACTTATCAGGCGAGTTTTGGTGAGCATCGGGAAGGGGCTGGAGGAGGAGAGGGGCTGGAGAGGAAGTCTGCGGGGGCGGCTAGATTCTGCGGGGAAATCCATACCTGTCTGGCGAGAGCGCTCGTCTCAGCAGCGGCGAGGCGGGGTCCCTGCGCGGCCAAGCACGTCGGCAGTCGCGCGCCGCCAGCGGGGACGGGCTGCGCGCCTCGCAGCCGCGCACGCTACGGGACGGCCGGTTAGGGGGGGCGAATGGGGGGTGGGGGGTTAGCACTGTTTCTCGAGCGAGGGTCAACAAAAGTAGCAGCTTAACGTGTGTGTAAATTGTGGTAATATGAGATTCAGGTTTAATAAAAGGCGTCTAGTCCTTAAATGTATAAGATCTTTGGTTAAATAATGATGGTAGTAGAATGTAAAGGGTAGTTGTAAAATGAGAATGGGATAAGAGGAACGTAAGTACTGATTATGTTGTGACCAAATGGAAAAGGAAGATCAAATGTACGAGAGCCATCCTTAGATGAATACAGATCTTTTTAAGACGTAAAATGCAATGCCAATACGAAAGAAATGATAAATTAATAAGACGTGAGAGAGTGTAGCAACGTTTAAGGGAAATTACTAATGTAAAGATTCCAAATATACTTTAAAAAGATCTTAAATGCGTCATAGCGAGAGGTCATGATAAGGCTTAAGAGGATTAAAAGGATTTTGGTAAAATGTACTGCAAATTATGATTAGCTCAGTAAAGTTAATACACACAGAGCTCGAGAAACAATGCTTTAACCCTTTCAATGTATTTACTTAACCAAAAAAAAAACGCCTGTTATGTGTCTCCATATCCTGTCCATCGCCAGCAGAAACTGCATTCTCGTAGCCGAAGAACGACCGAACCACTTAGCGGAATAGCTACGTCATCATCAAAGCATATAATAGCTTTCGTAAGAACAACAGAACTAGCAATGTACACCGTGTACAAAATATACACAGTTTCCAAATACATTCGTTAGTATGAATTCTCGTTAATGTGAACTTGCATTGTGATTATTATTTAACGGTTCGAGCAACACAGTGATAGCACAATTATGTTATAGATTATATATAAATGTTCGTGGAGATATGAACGTACACATAACTAGCATTATTAACATGTTATTGTTCATTATTACACCAATGTTGAACGTGCAAATTATTTTTCATGGTTATTTTGAAAGTTTATGTATGAAATATTATTTTCGAATAATCTAGCGACACTCGTGGCGGAGTCCCGGCCACACAGATGTACGAATGATTAGTTCAGATTTCTAATCTGGGTTTGTGTGTTTGTGTAATCGTCTTTAGATGAGTGGCACCCACGTACCAAAAATGAATCCTTGTGTGTGGCTACGCGTGTAAATATATTATGCAGTTATATCATAACGCAGTGTTCGGTAGCGCAAAGTAGTTATAGTTATGTTTTAGTGTGGTGCAATTTACTGGATCAGTGTATGATGTAGTGTACTAGAGGTTATGCGATATAGTACAATCGAGTGTACGATGTAGTCGCACCGTATTGCGGAGCTTAGTGTACGGTGTAGAGATATGCAGCGCTGTACAATGTGTAGTGTACAGTACGTTGAGGTATAGTCTTATTTCAAAGCGTACAGTACAATCCGTTGTATCCCTGTGTGCGGTCTGCAGCTACGCCATAGTGTGCAATGTAGTGTACAACATATAGTCGCACGGTACGGTTCAGTTAGCACAGTATATGGTGTGGTATTATACGGCGCTATGTAGTCTCGATATGTACAGAGTGCGGTTAAAATTCCAGTGACACAATATAGCGTTTGTGTGCAGTGTACAGTAGCGTAAACAGAGGTGCAGTCACGTAGAATGTTGTGGTGCAGTTACATGTGATGTGTACAGCCGCGTGGTACAGTGTAATGTACCGTCTGGTGTGTACAATCACTCGGCATAGTGCCGTCTGCTGTGTTGTGCGTACAGTCACGCGGTACAAAGCAACATCCTATGTGGTGTGTATGGTCGCGAGGTAAAGTCCATGTACCGTGTGGTGTGTACATTCACGCAGTACAAAGCAACATCCCGCATGGTGAGTCCACTCACGTGTTACAGTGCAATGTGCCCTGTGGTGTGTACAGTCGCGTAGAAAAGTGTAACATCCCGTATGGTGTGTACAGTCGCGTAGTAAAGTCAACATCCCGTATGGTGTGTACAGTCGCGTGGTACAGAGCAATGTACCGTGTGGTATGTACAGTCACACGTCACAGTGCCGTTTTCCATGTTGTGTTAACAGTCGCGCTGTACGTTGTGGTGTGGTGTCACGTGTACAGTCGCGTAGTACAGTGTCGCCTGCGGTGTGGTTGGTAGTTGCGCTCACCTGGCGGGGTCCTGCGGCGGCGGCGCGGGCTGCGGCGAGGGCGAGGGCGTCCGCGCGAGCGGCGACAGCGGCATGTGCTGCAGCGACGCGCGCCGCACTTCGCCGCCGCCGCCCAGCTTGTGCTTTAGCCCGTGGAGGGACGACGGCCTGGGACAGCGACGTGATATGATATTATACGATATGTGATACGATACTGTGATCGATCACCTCAACTATATGATACGTTACTATAAGATTTCCTAACCTTCGATATGTATATATAATACTGTAAGTAACATCTTGAGTGTTTATGTATTTTTTTTTTCATATGCGCCGCTTACAACATTAGCTAAAAATGACTGACCCAGAACCTATAAATATGTTTTTTTTTTATATAATATAAGTTTTTTGGCTGCGGTGGGCACTTTGCTTTTTGTTCTAAGCTAAATTCAACATATTTCTAATGAAATAATTATTCTAACGAACAATGAAAAACCCTAATCAATATTTACGATTTCCTCTGTCGATGTTCAGTATTTAAAAATCATATATGACTGCATTTTATACAAGTTCGCTTAGAAGTCTAATAAACATAAGAAAAAAAGTCAGACGTCTATTAGCGTTATACAAAACTCGTATAGAGAGCTAATAAGGAGGCTGACCTTTGGTAGTGTTGCGTGGTGTGCAGCGGGCTGTCGGTGGCGGGCGAGGCGGCGGGCGACGACGGGCAGTCGCTGCTGCCGCCGGACACCATCTGATCACACACACACTGCTATCACGAACACACACTGTTTTATTATACTGATGTTTTGCATGGAAATGATCATCGTCGAATAATCGAAAATAACGATAGATATAATATAACGATACGATATAAGATAACGATAGATATATAAACGATGGAAAATAACGATAGAGCTGATTGCAAGGTAGATAGTTTAAGCGGGAAGGTACAGCCGCGACACACGTATTTCTAGCGCGAAGCATTTCGTGGTATTCGAAGGGAGGATGTGGTTATTGGCTCATATCAGTCAGTCCACTTTAGTCATCAGTGGTAGCAACACATCTGTGACTGACTTCAGCTAGAACCCTTAATCTGTGTGAAGTTGCTTACGTATGTATGTCCATACTGGCAGTTACCACTTACCATCTAGCGGATTGCATGCTCATTTGGTACATACCAACAATTTGCACCGTTTACAATGACCTATAAATCACAACTTTTTTCTCGATCAGAGATGACACCACGCGACTTTAAATCAAGCTTTCGAAATTTTCCAAACAACTTACCCCAATACAATATCCAAACACTTACCTAACTTATCAAAAGTTTACCCGTAACCAAAACCATACCTGATGCATCTCCTGCGAGGCCCGTTTGGTGGAGATCCTTCGGAAGAGCGAGCAGCGGCGGCGCGGGCGCGGCCGGGGCGGGGCCGAAGCCCTACGCCCTCCCGCACGGCGCCTCCCACCTGCCTATACATACAATAATAATAAACAAACTGGGTACTTTCGTTTGTTTATTTTACGTTGTTTAGGTTACGTTGTCTAGTTTTCAATGATTGCCTATAAATAATCAGTCGATTGATTGATTATTATTGCACGATTGATATTAATCAATTGACAATTAATTAAAATAGCTCAATAATAAATCAAACTATCTATTATTATTGTTTGCCAGATAAGATAATATAAATATAATAAAACTCTTGTGGTTGCAACAACGGTCATTGGTCGATGTATCTTAACGTAATATGAATATATGCACGTGTAACAATTAATTGGCGTTGATTAAATTGTTCAATCAATCAGTATGAAATCGCATTTCATACTGATTCTGATTCTATACTTTACAAAACAAATAGACACGCACCACATCCATACCTACACTCTTATAACCAATGGGTTTGTAAATTTAAGTAACATATCATTTATCTTAATCCACATGTATAATGTCTATAATAATATTATAAAGCTGAAGAGATGAAAAATATTTGGTTGAACGCGCTGATCTCAGGAACTATTGCAATACCTATGGCAATCTCTACCTGTCAACCTTGGGTGGCTTGAAAATTTGCGGCCGGTATTCATTTTAAGGTTTCAGTTAATCTTTTTAATTATGGAATCCATTTACTCTATCAAAAGTTCAACAATTTAAGGTAATTTTTTATAAACCTAAGTGACACCGCTGGCTGTTAAAAAGACTTATGAAAGATGATTAACATGCATTCCTTGAAATATTCTGTTAAAAACTTAAGTTCCTCATAAATACCTGTATCGTTGTCTGATCAAGCGGCGTAGCTCTTAAGGTAGCGTGTGGTGCAGCGAGCAGCAACCTCAGGACCTACAAGATAAAAACACATTTAAATTAACTCATAAAATAGTCGAATATGTCGGAGTAATTCGAACGGCTGTAAAACGCTTTTTAATTCAAAAACCCTACTTATTAATTATAACTTTCCTTCATCTATTTATTACCCCGTCCAGTCGGTCAGTTGCTAGACATAGGCCTCCACTGACGGGGATTTTTGCAAAAAAATGTAAATTCGTCTTAATGTACAATTTTCTGTAATTAAGGTGAACTATTAATATTAATTTTTGAAGTCTACATGAATTTATAGATTGTTATATTAGTGATTACTTTATTGTATATTTTTTACTCCTGGTTCAATCCTCGGCTAGGCAGATATCTGAATTTTGATTTCTAGTCTGGGTCTGGTTGTTCTTGTATTCGTATTTGTCTATGTGAGTGTCCACAGCACCCACAACATAAAATAAAATCCTAGTTTGGCTATTTGTAAAAAATGTTAATAATCAATCACTTCAAATGATCTTATCATTCATATACCTCTTCGAAACAATTTTCAATTAAAAGGCATAACCAGAGGAAAGAAGAGGAAAGCCTATAATACTATACAACTGTAAGAAGTAATAAAGAAGGAAATATGGTGAAGTTTTCGATTAAAAGGCATAACCAGAGCCTATAATACTATAACTGTGGTCAGCTAAACCAAAGGTAAAAATAAGAAAATATGGTGAGGGCTAGTTTGTACTGTACCTGCGTATGAAGCAGGCCTTGCACGGACTCCCCGTTGAGTTGCGTGATGAGGTCGCCGGCGCGGAGCCCCGCCGCCCACGCAGCGCCCTGCTCGCTTACCGCCTGCAAATATATTTCAGAATAAGAATGCAATAATAAAGAACGCTAAAAAAATAGCTCAATTTGCAGATAATAAGTAAGCGTAGTTAATTAGTTGACAAACTGTTTTTTTTTTCTATTGATTTTTTTAACTATGCTGATTTTTCATAATACCATACCAAATCACCATAGTTAAAAAAATCAATCGAAAAAATATATATGTATGTATAAAAAAAAAATTTCACTCTAAAATTTTCAGAGAATTTGTAAAAAATGCTAGCTAATTACTAGCTAATGCTACTATTCTAAAAAAAAACAATAATCAAAAATCAAATATGACAATCACCCCAAAATTTCGTTTTTTGTTGAAGATGAATATTTTTTTCAAAAAGTATATTTCATAACAAAAATTATGAAAAATAAAACCGTCCCGTATGTCGAATATCGAAAAAGTTAAGGTAATTTGAAAATATAAAAGCACTCTTTTTGGAAAAAAAATATTTTTTTTTTAGGTTACAAAAAATATTTGAAAAAATTATGAGAGACGTTTCTCACAGGGTAGAAGAGGATGGGAAACTTTCAATCAAATCGAAAACGGTCGGGGTCAAAAGTTATCGATTTGGCATGAAATGCCCCATATATATTTACTAGCTTTAATTTGATACACATA
>DWNE01008832.1:0-11282 GCA_018249875.1 Cecropterus toxeus | reverse complement strand
AAAACTTTTTATTTAAATTTGAAGAAAAAAGAAAAAAAAAGATTTTTAGAAGTGGGTGGTTCCTTTTTTGGGGGGGGGGGGGGGGGGTTGTATTTGATTTATTTCCTATTAGCTTGAGTCCTATTTTTATAATTTGCCTGTGAAAGTATGGATACACGATTACTATCCAAATTGATTGATAAATCAATACTTTCGTTTATTGTTATCTCGTCATTAATAAGTCTTTAGAGATAACAATAATTATCCGTAATGATTATGATTATCTGTAATAAGTACTAATTAATTCACAAATGAAAGAATAGTAAAAGTAGTTCTAAGTAAGTAAAACATGAAATGTATGAACGGTAGCGTATGGATCTTTTTATTGAAAATTTGAAACTCGCTGAGAAAAAAAATGTACACATACTATACTACCTTAATAAATATAAATTGAGTGTCACGTTGTTTGTCCGGACTAATCTCCTTAAGTACTGAACCGATTACAATCAAATTATGGCACCGTGTGCAGTTTGATCCAACGGAAAGTACGATATTTTTACTTTTACCTTTACTTTTACGTTTACTTTTACGTTTACTTTTACTTTTGCTTTTACTAATTAAAAAACACTTAACGTTACTTCAGCCACGACTGAAAAAATGATGGGAAATAGGTACTACCGCACAAATTTTAATGCGCAACGAAGTGGGCGCGGGTCTGCTAGTATTATAGATGCACAAATATCAGATACAAAGATACTAATGGTATATTTCTATAACAAAATTAGCTGTACTAGGTACTCAACTACTCATGCTACGCCATGGGACGCCATGTAAAACGTCAAAATCAAAATTAGCCTATAAATTGACCATGTAAATAAGCTACACCCCTGTAAAATTTCATGTAAATCAGATCAGTGGTTCTTGCATGATTAACGAGCGGACACACGCCATCTCATTTTTATATATATTAGTGTAGATTAAACGAAATGTCTTCATTTTGTATAGGCCCACGGGGGCACTTCCAACTTGACAGGTACAATATTTTTTCTTACACTACCACCGGATCAGAATACGACCTCCTGCGAAGAAGAAGAAGATCCGTCAACCAATTTGTTGTCTATGTTGTGTGTACAATATTTCTCTTGTTACCCGACTGCGCAGAAGGAGGATGTTTTTTATTTTGTTTGTTTGTTTGTATGTATGTCCATTTCTTTGGCACGCACTACAGCCCAAACGGCTTGACGGATTGTGACGTATGACATATCATTAGAAACGTCTTAGTTTGCTATATAATTACAATCTCAGTAGTTCCTGAGATTAGCTTTGTTAGATTAGCGCGTTCAACCAAACAAACTCTACTGCTTTATAATATTAGTATAGATAGTATAGATGAACGAAAATTTCGTGGTAAGTAGTCGGGTTTTTTGTTTTTATGTTTTTATCGATGTTACTAGTTTGCCGTCTTTTTATTTACATGGGTAATAAAACAAGTATGTAAGTTTGTATTATATTTCAATAACCATAATTAACGATAAAACTAGCGGCAATTAACATAACCAAGGGCTTGAAGGGATAGCTGCCACCAGTGCTTGGATCAGGGTTGTAGATATAATTAATTTCTCTGCTTCGTATGATCTCCTTGTACACCAGGGCCGATTTTCTGGGCACCCGTGTTCTATTAAGATGAGTCATGTCGACTTCGTAAAGGCCCATCTTAAACCTGAAACAATTTTATTGTCTGTGAAGAAGTTGATCTATTTCTAACATATTGTCTAAAGGCTCTGTACACATATTTTTTAGGATTTATTTTTGATCTAGGTACAATCAAAATACGCGTTTTATTATTCAATAAGACAGGTCTCTCTGACTCACTGTTAAACAGATCTCTCCTAAGAACTGTAAGGAGAGATGTTCTACGCGGTTCTACGCGCCTGGTAGAATATAGCCAAATCAGGCGTTCGGTATTTACCGAAATAGAAAACATGTCTAAATATATTATTTAAAGTTTTAGACATGTCTAAATATGTTTTTTAAAGTTACGAAATGGTCACTATTCCGGTCCGTCACCCGTTGGGTTCCAGTTTCGATCTCCGGTCAGACAGGTATCACCAGATGGTAGAACCAGTGAAAGTAGACTGGGTCTCTCTTCTCTCTCTCGTCAACCCATTATTGTCCCACTGCTGGGCACGGCTCTTCTCTCAGAATGAGAGAGTTTTAGGCCATAGTCCACCTCGCTGGCCAAGTGCGAATTGGTAGACTTCACACCCCTTTGAGAACTCTTTTTTTTATGAGAACTCTCGGATGTGCAGGTTTCCTCACGATGTTTTCCTTCACCGTAGAGCAGTGATAATTAAATTCTAATACACAGATAATTTTTAGAAAAATCAGTGGTGCGTGCCTCGGATTCGAACCCCGGATCCTCGATTGAGAGGCCGAGTTTCAACCATTAGGCTATCACTGCTCTTTCGTCTATTCGTGTTTGTATTTGTATTTTTGGTGACATGGCCACGTCGCAGGAAAAATCCCTATATGGAGCTGTAAGTGTAGAAATGTTATCACAACTAAAAAGTATTTACCTGTATCCAAAATTCCATTGAAAATCATCCATCAAGCTCCATACGTGATAAGCTTTGATATTGGCTCCATCTAACCTCGCAGCGAGTAATGCGCTTAAGTAGTTCCTTATATATGCAATCCTGTCATCATCATCTAGACCTAAGGTACCCGTAGAATAGCCGTTCTCTGTTATATATATTGGTGGATTGTTGTAATTTTCTTTTATGTACATGAGCAGTTTGTAGAAGCCTGGAGCGTACTCCTGAAAAAATTGTTTTGTCGTGTCAAAATTACATTAAGGAATAATTCATGTATAAAAGTAAGATGGGTGAAGAAATCGACCTTGTAAAATGTGTATTTGAATTTAAGTCCTTAAATGAAGTGCATATGGTTTAAGGGCTTTAGGCGTCTGTACCTCCCATTAATAAATAATAGATAAGAAAAGAAAACATCTTCAAACAGGAACTCTTTTAATTTTTTCGCCGACAAATTTATATACTCTGTACTATATATTAATTCGCTATTAGTGAAAGTGACGATTTCGTGGTAGAAAAGGTGAAACCTAAATGTTACGCCCTTTTAATATCCTTGCGCTTTAAGAGTCTCCCCAAAATGCCAATACAATTTTCCTTTAATAAAATTGATTTGTTCTTGTGTGAAAGGTCGAAGTCTTGAGGAGGCGAAGTTCTGTGCTGCGCTAGCTGCAGCCACTCTGTCTATAAGCAACTGAGGGTAGTTTCCATGCTCAGAAAATATTGGATCCACGTATTGTCCGAACTGAAACACAAAGGTATCATTTCATGGATTTAAACTTGAGAATAGTGCGCGAGAGTAAGATAAAGTAGATACGAAATCTAACGTTACAACTTGACCTTAGTAATGATAGGTATGTGATTGATATTGATTTGTTTTATACAATTGAAATAGCAAACGAGCATGCAGTCCAGCTGATGATAAGTGGTCACCGCCGCTTTATACAGAGGATCTATTTAAAATCATAGAAGTGCTAGCTCGAAGACTATGATGGTTGCCCCATCTGAAAGGGAGTCGGCATTCCCACCCTTCCACCGGAACTTAAGAACTGATTCACGATAGAAATAGAAAATGGCGGTGATATCTCAGGCCTGACACGATCCACCTTCGCACAAATTGTATCGAATATTAATATACCATTCGATTCGAAAGATATTCACACATCCCTTTTTAACTCGCTTTTTTTCTAGCTTTTGTCCGCAAAACCATTCGGGTGGGCCTTATTTATCTGGCCAAAGTAATCAAATACGTAAATCCAAACTAACTCTGTGCGGAATTACATCCAAGTCCGTTCAGCCACTTTTGCATGATAGACTAACAATCATCAATCCCCAACATCATTTATTTTTATAATATGAAAATATGTATGAAATAATAATATTAAAATAAATCTTACAGAAAGAGCCATAGCACTCAATGCAGCGTCATAATCGTCAGGAGAATCAGAAGCAGGTTCTAGCCAATCCATACTATACACAAGCGCGACTTGACCACCTTGCCTTGCTCTGTACTCATCATAAATATGGTAAGCTTTAGCGTTAGCAAGAAGAATGTTTCGACCGCAATCATAGAAACCCGTCCCTGGAGATTTAATTTTTGGTGCATGTACTCCAAACGCGTAGCCAAGTTGGCAGTGGATAAACGGTTCGTTTATCGTCAACCAATATTTAACTCGATCGCCAAAGTTCTCGTAAAGGACTCTGGCGTAATCTCCGAACCAATCCACTATATCTTCGTTTAACCAGCCCCCTAGGTCGTTAAACCCCTGGGGCAAGTCCCAATGGTACATGGTGACGAATGGAACTATGTCATTCGCTAGTAATTCGTCAATTATGGTGTTGTAATGAGCAATTCCAGCAGGATTCACGTAATTCGAATGCCCATTAGGCAGAATCCTGGGCCATGATATCGAGAATCTGTAGGATTTAACTCCCAATTCTTTTAACATTTCTATATCTCGTTTATAGAGGTAATAGGAGTTGCAAGCGATATTGGCGTTACTTTTGTCATTGATCGCTTCGGGATTGGTACGAATCAAATAATCCCACATGGATTCTCCCTTACCTGAAACAATTTGAAGCTTATTACTACACATAATGACGCATGCAGTCACCTGTTTGCAAGTGGTCTCTACCGCCCATGAACACTATGGTCAGATTTCGCTGAAATTCGGCACACATATATTGTATGACTTGGATTAATACATGGGTTCCCACAACCGCAGCAAAAACGTCTGAAGCGGGCAGTCGCCCACCCGTCGTGACAATCCGTAGCATATAAGTAGACACCCCTCTAGATGTCACGTAGTATTACATAAAAACACTTTTCAATATTTTTTTGCAAACAAAGATAAAAAATAATAAAATATATCTCATATTTTTCTTTACTAACACCGGGTTTAGTAACATGCGTATGTTTGTTGCCTTTGTATGCCTATAGTTATAAGTGAAATATTTGGATAAAGCTTGATCTTGAGCTTGAAAATCACGAGATTTCGAAAACGAATTAACGGCAGAGGACGTAAACCTTAAGCCCCGTTATTTTACAGCACAGCCCCCCTCCCCCAAAAGTGGTCACGTGTCTTGGGTATGTTCGCTTATATGACTTCTTCGGCACTTTGATCGTCTATAAATATCACTTACGATTTAGAAGTAGGTAGGTTTACTACTTATTACAATTACATTACCATCAACATCCACTGCACCTTCAGTTTGAAAGGCTGCAGTTGCCACGCCGAACATGAAGTCATCTGGGAAGGAAGGCCATTCGTTGTTGGATTTCTGAGCATTGCATAGCAAAAGGTGGCTAGAAGAAAATTATAAGGTTAACCGAAAACCTAACTTACCTTTCTTTTTTAATGCGGAGCAATCCTTATGGATCTATGAGGATTTCCCCGTATGCCATAAAGGTTATATCGGACTTCTACCGACTAAAACAGTAGTTCCTGAGATTAGCGCATTCAAGCAAACAAACTCTACTGCTTCATAATATAACGGCCGGCTCACTTTTATATGAGGCGACCATCTCAGTCCTCGCGAGTAGTAACGCATCTGTGATAGGCTTCATATAGAACCCCTGTTCTATATGAAGTTGCTTACAAATGTCCATGGACGGCAGTAATCAATTACCATCAGGTGGGCTGCTTGCTCG
Organism: Cecropterus toxeus; assembly: GCA_018249875.1. Taxonomy (NCBI): domain Eukaryota; kingdom Metazoa; phylum Arthropoda; class Insecta; order Lepidoptera; family Hesperiidae; genus Cecropterus; species Cecropterus toxeus. Next base: position 5,564 of record DWNE01008832.1, on the reverse strand, counting down.
TTTGCTATTTAATATTTATAAAAAATATATATATAAGTATGCCTATAACTGAAATTCGTATTATTTCGACATTTGAAAAATTCGCTTTCCTGCGACGATATGTAAATTTCAAATAAACTTACCATGTCGTAAATAGCAAAAAATATTTCATCTGTACTACACACCCTGGTAATCTATGTACACTATCTTCCAGTGATACTTCAAAGCTGTTGAAGTATGTCGCTGCCTCACTATTTATAAGGATTATCTATTAATTTTATTGATATATCATACCGTATGGTAGAGTATTTTAGTATCTGTCTGTAATCTTAACAAGAGAGTTACGATATCACGAACATACAAATACAATATAATGTAAGGCAAATGCAACATTGTTACTAACTACTTTGATATGAAGATTTACATATCAAGATTTAAGATGGGAAATAAGATTAGGAGAACGTTTTCTCAATGATTTTCATTATCTTTTTAGTAGGGATTGATATAATTTATCGAAAGTTTGACAATATTTTATACATATATAAAACTACTAGCTGTGCTCCGCGGTTCCACCCCCTATTACATATGAAAAAAAAAATAAAAAAATATAGCGTGATGTTATATAGCCTTTCTCGATAAATTTACTATTCAACACAAAAATATTTTTTCAAATCGGACCAGTAGTTCCTGAGATTATCCCGTTCAACCAAACAAACTCTAATAGTATAGAAGTATAGATATGTTATAAAACCGTCTATATGTAGTAGTGTGTACGGTGTGGCGATCCCGTCGCCACGGCGAGCATCGCCACGCCAACAATCAAGTTTACCTGCGCCTAGATATTTCACATCGATAACATTGTATTTTCATATTTAAATTTAAACGATTCGACCTCCTTGAAAATTGCCTAGGTAAAGAGAATACTCTCAAGGCCCACCGGCTTTATGTCGACGTAACCAAATAAGACACCCGGAGAGCAAGACCAGCCCTCGATCTAGGGGGGGGGAGGGGCAAGCCGGGGCCTGTGCCCCGGGCGGCAAATTCAAACCTTGCTAACAAATGCGCAACTCATAATTGATTTAACTTTGACCATTGGGACGCCTAGTCAGGAGGAGAAACTCTTGACACGTATTAAATGACCACCAATTATTGGACATCTGATGGCAGAAACGGTTATAATGACAAAAAATAAATTTAAGTGGGCAGGGGCGGCATTTTTAAGTTTTTGCCCTGCATAAAAACAAAAGAAGATCCGGGGCTGAGCAGGTCATCTTTCATTCATTTCTAGTAATAAAAGAGACTCGATCTTCCAAGTCCTATTGATAAGACGCCTCATTTTCAGGGTTCCGTACCCAAAGGATAAAAACGGGATCTTATTATTAAGCGACGTCCGTCTGTCACCAGGCTGTATCTTATGATCTGTGATAGCTAGACAGTTGAACTTTTCGTAGATGTAGATGTTCCGTTGACGCTATAAAAACAAATACTAATAACAGAACAATATAAATATTTAACAGGCACTTCCATGCAGCAAACGTGTTTTTTTTGCTGTTTTTAAATAGGTACGGAACCCTTCGTGAGCGAGTCCGACTTGCACTTAGCCGGTTTTACTGACTTACGGTTCAACTAGTCTGTTAAATCCTCAGTCTTAAGTGATAAAATTAAAGATTATATCAAAGTATATTATCGATAAGAACAAGTCGTTTGAAGAAGTAAAATACTAAAGGTGATTTCCGTCGACACGTTTATTGCAAATGTCTTCAACTTGAGGGCAGATAAATCAAAGCATGTACTTTACCCTCAAAACTTGTACCCGTATATTCATTTAATTATCATTTAATTTTAATTTTCATTTCAGTAACATCATTAAAAATATAGGTACATTTAATTTAACGCTTATATGAGTTTTTGTCATAATAGTCAAGTAAAAGTATTATAATAGGATTGGTCTATTTACGAAAAAACATCGACCCTGACCCCCTTTTTTTCTCTATTTCCAGGCGCCGTTTTTTTAAATATATAGCTTATGTCACTCTGCAAACTGTCACGATTCTAATAATATGTCATTCGTAACATTCCGTCAAGCCGTTTGGGCTGTAGCGCGTGCCAAAGAAATGGACATACATACAAACACACGCTCGAAAAACATTGCCTTTCTTCTGACGGTTACGGGTAAAAAGCGCAACAAACGAGTTTTAATTTTAGACTTTTTAAACACTTCATAGACCGAAATTCGTAAGATGTATATTTATCGTGTCGCTGGAAATTAACCACTAAGTAAATGAGCGCTTAGTTAAGTTATTTAGGATAGATATATCTATATTGTTAAAAACATTTACACTGATTGTGAATTATAAACTAGTTTTATATTTAACTAGCTGTGCCACGCAATTTCACCCGCGTTTATTAGAGAACAATCTTTAAAAAAAAAATACATACAGTCGAACGTATAACCTTCTTTTCGAAGTCGGTTAAAAACAAACAATAACGAGATGTTATATAGCGTAAAGCCTTCCACGTTAAATTTACTATTCAACACAATTTTTTTTTTCAATTCGTACCAGTAGTTCCTGAGATTAGTGCTTTCAACCAAACAAACTCTACTGCTTTATAATATTAGTATAGATTTCTTTGTATATTTAATAAATAAATACGTTTTTATGACATGGATATTCCATTTGAACTAATATTATAAAATAAAGCTAAAGAGTTTGTTTCGTTGAACGCGCTGGTCTCGGAAACTAGTAATTCGAATGAAAAAAAAATAGGTTGTATGTAAAGTCGCTTTACGGACGATAGTTGAACGTGACAACATCATAAGAAAAAAAAGATGGAATGGTTGCATTTTTCAAAAGAAAATTTTAATTTTATTTGTTTGATAAATATTTAGAATGGATATAGAGGAGGTAAATGGAAATCACAATGGAATTTATTAAGTTACATTTATTAGAACGCATAAATACAAATATTGACATTTTTTTTAAATGTACATAGTTTTTACAAGTATGAATGTGCGTTGAAACACAACAAGTATGAAAGGCTGATAAATTGTGCCTCTTTGTCGCTCGTTCCGCGCTCTCGCTTGCACTTCAAGCCTAAAATGGAACGCCTCCGAGCGAGGTAACGTCGCATGAGTCATGTTTTCTGGTGCGTGCTGCCGGCTCCATCGAATTATAAGACGTTGCCACGTCAAAAATGTGTTGAATATGTCTATTTACCAAGTTAATATGTCTATTTACCAAGTTAATATGTCTATTTACCAAGGAAGGCTGATTATTGCTTTGTTTTTTTGTTTTTTCTTATGTACTATTGAGTGAAACCACGGGGAGCACCTAGCAATATATATTTACTTTTTGTTTCATAACTTGTTAGGGATTACACCACAATAAATTTTAACTAGTTATTGGTGGAATTGTCACACACATAAAAGCTTAAAAAAAGACATTTTCGCGTAATCAAATCTTTTATTCTTAAATATACAAATATACATTCGAGTTGTATTTCCTATACGTAACCCACAAATGCTAGATGACTATAAAACTGAAACCATTATTTCTAATATGGAAACACTAAACAAATAATATTTTCAGTATTAAATGATTTCTTAACAGGCAAGATTTTATAATCGCGTTGGACAAAGACGCAAATACTAAAAGCGAGAGGGAATGATGTCGGTAGCCATTGTTGAACGTAAACCATATTCGAGAATAACACAAAATCAGACACAATGGATTGTTCTTTGGACCTTATTGGTATATGGGATTAGTCAAAACGTACAAGATATACGTACGTATAATGTCGAATTTAGGTTGGGCATGTGTGTGTATATGCAGGTATGTTCGGTACACAAGTGCGTATTGTATTTATGTGTGTATTGTGTGTTGTTTGTGTGTGTTATTGTAGTACACGCAGATGCGTATGTGTAGTACACGCATATGCATGTGTACAATGTAAATGTAAATGAGTGTATCACCATAGAACCGCGACGTGACGCTTGGTTAATTTAGCGAAAATTAAAAATCCAAATTATAACAAATTTGAAATGTCTACATAGACAATTAAAAATATAACAAATTTAAGATGTCTACATACACAAAAAAAAAACAGAAAAAAATAGTTATGGCTGTTATACACTCTCAATGTGACATTCCAAAAATATAGATTTACAAAAAATGAGTTACTAGTTACTAAAACCGTTACTAGTAAAGAGTACAAGCACTCTTTTCTAGTAACAGTACCATTTAAACAATGGCATTACAATCCCATAAAAAGAGAAATAGATATTTCCTTTCGAACGATAATATATGCCTTCCATTAAACTTCATCCCTTCACCCTTACCCAAAAGGCCTGACTACGCCCATTCACCAATACACAGAATATCGAAGACGTCTAACTAATCTGACTTATAGATTAATTCATTTTAGTTTGCTTTCTCAAAGTATGCCTTGCTTTCCTTCGGGCTGGGTTTAATGGTGTTTGCGTTCGTATCCGGATTCCAGTTAGCGGGGCACACTGTAAAATAAATTTCATGTGTAAATATTTAAGTAATTTTATACAAATATTCACAAATATAATTTTAAATAATTTCGCCCATCAAAATAATTGCATTGCATTTTTAAGGAAACGCCTTTTAAACACCAGTACTGCATGTATGTATTATACTATAGCATTAAACAACAACAAAATTGATGGTAGTGTCCAGAAATCCTGACTTAAATCATACATATAATCAACAATACACGAAGCCGGCAAAAATCTAGAGCGGGTTCGACAGTATAAATACCTCGGAGCTTGGGTAAATGAAATGTGCTTTTCGATATGAGAATTAGAGCAAGACATAAAGACCTGGATAGAAGAATAATAAGCATAGAAGCTTACAGCTTAAAGAGTCAAATAGGTTTCCTTTGGGAAGTAGGCTATATATAAAAAAGACGCTTTTTAAAAGACTCTACACTCATAGCCCGACAATAGGATTTCCTCCTGTGTCGTGGGTGCCATGGACACACAAAGATGAATCCACAAACACTCAGATCCAGAACAGAAATCTAAACTCATCATTTAAATGCATGTCTGGCCGGGGATCGAACCCGGGACCCATTGCGGAGGGAATCCGGGATCCATTGCGCGTTAGATCGGTATGGTAACCGCTCGGCCACGCAGGTAGGTATAAACAGAACTTATTTTACATTTTTATCATAGATTAAAACTATTCCAATATATCCCAAGCCTAAAATATAAACAATACAAAAAAAATCGGTAATAACCCACCTTCGCCATGTTTATCAGCAAATTGGAATGCCTTCACCAGCCTCAAGGTCTCCTCCACTGATCTACCGACCGACAGATCATTCACCGACATGTGTCTAAGGACTCCTTTACCATCAATGATAAATAAACCTGTGGACAAAATAATTAAGTTATCTATACTGATATATTAACATGAAATTGTGTGTGTCTGTACGTTACTCAATCACATTGTTTGTCAGGTGGTAGTTCGACCAGGGAAGTACCACCGCCACACCTATTTCTAGCGTGAAGCAGTTCTTGCGTTTCGGTGGGAGGGTGTGGTTGCCGGCTCACTTTT
>DWNE01008831.1:0-11282 GCA_018249875.1 Cecropterus toxeus | reverse complement strand
ACCCTGTTGGAAGGATTAATCAGATATAAGAGTCTTCCTACGGTGAAGATATTCAAGAATAGGTTTCTCCTGCTTTGGTGGATGATGTGTTGTAACCACAAACACCACATCCATTACCAGAAGTGAGTTCAGGTTATTATCCCTTTATAATGTGGTTCAAAATGCCCTCAGTCGGCCCCGCCATGTTTGAGCGACTAGCAAAGGGCTTTCTTCCAATAGAACAGCAGCAATAAATATTGTACATGTTGCCAGGGGACGAAGAAGTTGGGAGATGAAGAAATTGCATTTACAACATATAGACCCATGGCTGAAAATTCGACTGAAAATTCGTACCATGCCAGAGCACATCAAGACCAAAATCTCGAATATATTGGGTGTAAGACATGGCGAAGGTCATAATCAGAGTTAGCCACAATCCAATAATAACCTTCGATCCATAGTGCCACCAAATAATAGAATAAAAAGAAACATTTGTGGTTTCTGTACATACACTAAAACGCGCACGATAAAGTCACCATGCGCTAAATGTATAGCAATATGCAGCGAACATAAAGTTGACTTTTTTTGATTTGCGCTTGAAAAAAAAAATTTTTTTTCTAGTTTTCTAAATAGAATATAATGTGATTATTTAAGATTGCCAAAGAAGAAAAGGATATATATTGTTATTTTTTTTATTTAATTTTTATAAGTAAGTGGTCTCCAGTAATCTCCTAAAAACAAGTGCCTTCTTAAAATTATGGTAAAATAAATATATTAAATTACAATACATAAAATTATTGTTTCATTTTATAGAATAATAGTTGTACCACGTATATATGCAAAACTTATAAAGAAAAGATATATTTTTATTTAAAATTTGTAACTTTAAAAAATGTTCGTCGAATCGACGAATGGTTAGGCTTTACGGGGGGCACGTGAACGTTAGGTTTCTAGGGTTAAGGGCTTCAGTAGTCCTACCGTTAAAACCGGTCACAGAAATGCCTTCCTAAAATCGCGAAACACTCGACGCATTGTGTTCGTTACATATTCGTAGCTTTCAAGTTATAAGCTTCATCTCGTGAACTATTGTTAACGGTGACAATGTCACGAAGTTTAATATACTGTTCCGTTATATGTCACGGAAAAGCGATGACGAGCTTTTGTTTGAGATGCTAGGCTTAAAATAGGGTATTATAGCTCATCGTGGAAGATTCATTGAAAATTACGGGCTTCTAGCTAAAACTTATCTACCATTCATAAAATACTTGTCACTTGAAGCCTTATGGCTTAATCTAGAAAAAAATAACACTACCCGCTCCTGAAATCTTTGAGCGACACAGATAAACCTACAGAAAAAAAATAGACAGTATTTAACGAAACCCTTTATGTGTTATGACTTATTTACAAATTGTCAAATGACTATTAACTTCTTTTTTAGAGATTTTACTCGTGACTAAAAAAAAAAAGTATTACCGAAATTAATGCTGAAAATATATATCCTTATCACTTGAAATATGGTTGGTAATTTCAGACATGAATGCATTTAGACCTTAAATGGAAAATGTAAAAAACCGACCAAGTGTAATTCAAATTGTCATCTGAAGGGTTCTGTACCTAGTAATTATATGCTAGATATAAATTAGTATATGTTGACGAGAAACACGAAAGGATCTATTTCTTGTCCGAGTAGATTTTTTTTTTTTATTAACCCGCTTTTTATTTTTAATGACTATTGTATTAAATTCCGATTCGGAGCATAATGAACAAAACGCAAAATGAGCACCGCTCTCAAAAAGTACAAATCGCAAAATGCAAAATGTACAAACGCAAAATGAACACAACACGCAAAATGTACAAATAGCAAAATGTACAAATACACCCACGTTCACTTATTATTTTAAAATCTTTAAAGCGTTTCCCTTGAATTTTGCAATTGAAATACAAACTAGAGATAAAATTGTTTTTATTTATTAGGCAAGAATTGTTATTTAGTTAATACACATTTTAGTTATATAATTATAACTATGTTAAGTCTATCGGCTGATCGAAATAACTAAAAAAATATTGCAACTCCACAACTAAAATAAAAAGTCACATAAAAGTCCGTTTTATTGGCTGATCAGCGTAAATTGATAGGAAAAAAACTTTAATTCCACAATTAAAATAAGGAGAATGAATGAAGCGATAAATTCCGTTCAATATCATGTACTTTAGTGGTATACTTAATACGGTTCAAGAAATACAGATCTATTACTGACGGATAGAGATTGGATCGGAAGACAGATAGACTTAATCACAGATTTCCGGCATTTTTGGATACGGAACCCTAAAACAAAAATGTAGTCCAAATGTGTCGCCAAACTGTGACGCAGCTTGAACTAAAAATGTTTCTCATATGAGCGTTGTGTAATATAAGTTTTGTTTGTTCAGAATTTCGTGAAATTCTAAAATTTATGCCTGCATATATGAGTAAGGCCGCCGAGAATTTTTGATTCATAAAATTTCAGTTCCGTCGTCGACCACTAATTGTGTATATTTATTCATTTTTGTTGACAGATATTAAAATTATATTTGAATGTTTTTTTTGTGCAAATATTAGATTAAAATGGATACACACCTACAGTTTTTAGATTTACTTCAAGAATTTGAATCACATAAAAAAAATACAAGTTTACTATCACGGCATCTCTATATTGCAAAACATTTTTTATTAAAACACATCTTACACTTCTTATGTAAATCACGAATAGTACAAAGTTTGATGCGTAAATACACTTAGTGCCGTGTGAAAATGTAACCTAAAAACAGATAAACGAACTAGATGTAGGGTAAATAGATTAAATTAATGTATTTACCCAACATTTTTACAAGGACTGGTGGTAGGTACCACTTATGCTTGTCAATGGTTTCTCCCCGTCACCGCATTTTCGCTATCACCAGGATTTTTGCAACTTGGTCTAAATATCTGCAGTAAAGAAATTCAAATCATGTATCGTAAATTGAATATTAGATCATTTTAAAGGATGGTCTGTCTGTTTAGCAGCTTAGAAACGTTGTCTGTCGAAAGCATTATAATGAAGGACCTCTTATAAACCATACACGATATTATTATAATAGCAATCTCATGGAAGATACGGCTTGCGTATATCAATGTCATAATGAACTAAACTCAACCCGCTGTAAAGATTAATGATTATACATATATCTATGTGATGCAAAATACTGTGGAGATTTCTCCATAAAGGGCTGACATGCTGGTAGCTCATTCGTAGCTTTTAAAATATATAGATTATTTACTCTCAACATTTCTCTCTTTTTTTGCTTTTTTTATAACCTGCAATGCGGACTGCACTGCAGGTTACCTGATGGTAAATGGTTCGCCGCTGCCGTTCACTGCCGCTCATTGGTATGCAAGCAACTTCATATACCTAAAGCAAAGGTTTTATTTAAAGTCCGTTACAGATGCATTGATACTCCCGGGGACTAAGATGGTCGCCTCTTCATGGTCAACTATACTCTGCCACCAAAAATCATAAACTGCGACACGTTAGAAATAGGTGTAATTCTTTTCGTATAAAATTAACTTAGATTAAAATTTAAAAGTAACATTTACCGAGCATTTATATGCTAAACAGGTATCTTTCGTCTTAGGATGCTATTTGTAGTCGGAGATTGCCACGACTTACAAATCTAATTAACTGTTTACAGTTCCAGCGGCTAATTAGCCGAGCCTTCAGTAGCTTTCATGTTTCACTTGTTGACCTTTATTCTCGCTGCTTTAAATGGCATCTTTTACGTCACTGTTTCTAAGTTTATGCTACACTAACTTCCGCCTGCGATTTCCCCCGTCTTTGTAGATCAAGCTGTATTTTATTGTTATTGCATACCTTGCAGCAAGGTGGAATATAGCGGTCTTTATGTATTAAGTGTAAAACCATGTTAAACCTATATTCACGCAAATAAAGACATTTGATTTGATTTTTTTAAATTAGTTACAACGGAATTTCTTTCTATACCTACGTATATCAGAGTTTGTACCTTATAACACACAGTATTCTTCTTGAACTAATTACACTTGCAACAACTCACCTGAACTTGAAGGCAAGTTGAAGCCACTTGCAGCGCCCGGTTACCAACTATAATCCACAACACGAAGCTACTTGTTGACCGGCTTCTTGTAAGAAACATTACGAACAAACTTTCGAGGTGCAACAACGTGGCAAAATAGATCCAGCAACTTCTATTAGAGAATAGTACACAGAATCTATTTTAAATACACGAATAACTAGTGTATGTGTGTGTAAGTATTTTTGTGTGAGTATGTATGTACATATTGTACATATATGTATATGTGCATGTGCGTGCACAGGTACGTATGATTGTGTGTGTATTATACATACATCATAGTGTTATAAATATATTATAACATTTACGTATGATTGCAACGACAAAATTACAAGTTTATATGCAATAAAAGGTACCGTATAAGTACATACTACATGTTTAATTGTCATATATCTATCATTAAATACATTACACACACGTACAAGCCATACATGGACAATATTTGATATAGAAAACATTTTCAATGCTTGTTTGACTTTGTACTTATTTATTCAATCATTTCACCTGCTTGTTTCAAACTGACAAACCTAAATTGATTACGTAACATTCTTATTACTTAAATATGTTCGTAGCAAATTTTACACTAGTACTTCTTTGAAAAGAATTTTCTATATTCGTAAAATCTTAACTTTAAGTCGTTTACTACAAGTTTTAAAGTGAACGAGCAGGTAAGCTCCAAATAGTTTTTGACATATAAAATTTACGAGGAGAACCTGAACTTGAACATGAGTGTGAAAAATATCAAAGGATATTGTGATTTTCATAACAAAAAAAGCCTTAAATGAAATGCATTTTATTTTACGACATATTAACAATGTTAAATAGGACTTTATATAAACAATAAGCTAAAAGTAGTACAAGTGAAATTAATTTTTCTTATGTTCTTTGTAATGTCGCCACTACCACCTGCATTATATCTTACTAGCTGTGCCACGCAGTTTCACCCGCGTTTATTAGAGAACAATCATTTAAAAAACAAACAAACATAGCGTGATGTATAACAGCCTAAAGCCCTCCACGATAAATTTACTATTCAACACAAAAAGATTTATCCAATTCGAACCAATAGTTCTTGAGATTAGCGCGTTCAACCAAACAAACTCTACTACTTTATAATATTAGTTTATATAGATACCGTAGGAAATTGTAGTTATAAATCAGAAATTAGAGTGTCTGTACGTCCGTAGTCTAAGCATATAATTTTCTTTAAGTTCACATAGTAATGTATATCACTATTATTTAGGACTGGCGCATATAAAACCATTGTTATATCAATCTAATAGTTTAATCGAGTTGAATGCTTGTACGATTTCATACGTCATTAATGCGCATGCCGTCAATCTATTATTATCGATTTATTTAATAATTTTCTAACTTCGCCGATCGGTCGTCTAAGTATAGTCTCGGATTCATTGTTTTATCGAGACAATATATCAAAATGTATTGATCGCATTTTTTTTTCTAGTTGAGCAACTATCTAGTTGGTCTGATACGATCGTCGACTTCCAAATACTTTAACGTACTAAACAGTTGTTTAACTGATTTTTTATATACGAGTATGTGCGCCTTACTTTGGTGACTCCATTGCAATTTATTTTATGTTCACATGCAATGATATTTATTACTCTTATAACATTTGAAGGCATATAAATAAAAATGCTATCTCCAAAAGCACGAAATTTGACATCGCATATTTCCGCTCTCTACAGAATCTCGTACAAAAGTTTTTTATTGTCATCGTCAAAGCGAGCTCAAAGTTGCAATACCTTTTCAGCGTTGAGTCCAATAAAATAACAATCTTAGCAGGAACGAAATGTGTCACAGAGCTATTATTTGACCTTTAGCCAACTTCAGGAAGAAGTTACAATACATCAAGTTTACAAGGTACAATAAAAATGGTTATGTTCCCAATGTGATGTTCTATGACAGAACTTTTATTTTTCCCGAATGTATTTTTGTTGTAAGCCATTTTGTTTATTTCTTTTATGTTTAACTTTTTCTTTGTACATAAATGGTTAAACTAGTTTGACTGTTTACAAAAAAATATGAAAGCTATCTTAAACACAAAGTTGATAGATTATTTTCTGTGACTTTTATATTTTTTATAAATATGAAATAGCAGACGAGCAAGCAGCCCACCTGATGGTAAGTGGTTACTGCCGCTCATGGACAGTTGTAAGCAACTTCATATAAAACAGGGGTTCTATATGAAGGCTATCACAGCTGCGTTGCTACTCCCGAGGACTGAGATGGTCGCCTTATATAAAAGTGAGCCGGTAACCACACCCTTCCACCAAAACGCCAGAACTGCTTCACGCTGGAAATAGGTGTGGCGGTGGTACTTCCCAGGTTGAACTACATTGGTTCTACCACCTGGCGTGGTTGATTTTATAGGATTTGATCTTCGGTTTAGGTTTCGTTGGGTTTCCTCGGTGGTTGGGGGAGTCCGAAGCAAAGAGTCGTTTGAGGTCTTTCGGCCCTACAGACAGACGTACCGTAGCTGACAAAATCATATATTCGTATCCAATACTTCAATAGGTAGTTACGGCTTCTGTTTGCGTGGTAGTCTTACAGTATATTTGGATTTGTACTTAAACTTAATACAGAATAATACAAATTTGTTTGCTATGGCACGCGTCTGCCACGATTAATATCCGTAGCTATAAACAGAAATCACTAAAACACATATTTTATGCAATATCGTACAATACCTATCGATATTAACTTTTTTCAATTTTTATTTTGAGCCAAAAAATCTCATAATAATATTTTCTGTCCAAAACAATGACAGTAGAACAAAAATTTAATTGTAGTCATACCTTTCATCTTTCATAGACGTGGAAACATTTTTTCCATGTAAAGAGCACACTGACGAAGAGTTTCCGAGCCAGTGATTGTTACCTGATTTTCGCTTTTGTGCGAAAACCTTGCAAATACTTGTTGTTTGTTCGCAAATGCGTCCAAAGCTTCGTGAATTTAACATGAGTATTTGAAGAATACTACAATTCTTATATATTTTCGTCTATGCTATCTAGATATTTGACAAGGTTTACGAGTTCGGTTAGACCGAGGAGATATTATCGTCACCATTATTTCCAACATGAAACAGTCCATATGGTCTCTTTATCCATCTGCATCCAGAACCTCAGTTCCACGTGGAGCTGGTCAAGATATCTATGAGTGGCTGTGACGTCCACACACTTCCACCATAATAACGCTTCTACGCTCTTAGCCTTTCTACATTCATAGCCCCACAGTAGGATTTTCTCCTATGTCATGGTCATGGATTCGAACAAAGACGAATACACAAACACCCAGACCCAGAACAGAAATTTAATCATCGTTCTAATGTTTCACTGCGTTTCAGACCAGTATGGTAACCGCTTCGCCACGCGGGTCTTCACACAAGTTCTGCATCACGTTCAAAAAATCTACGCTCACAACCTTCCACCACCTTGCAATGTTATATATTTAAATACTTTACTTAGTATTACGACATATATTGCTTTCATATATTACTTAAACATTGAATATTGTAAGCTACTTAAAATTAATGTCTGCAACTTGGTGCATGTATTTAGGAAACACTACAAGCTCATTTTACTTGCAACGTAAGTTTATAAACGGTACTGTAATATTGCAAGTCTTATATAATATCATAGTATTATGTAATTACTTTGAAAAATAATAATTTATGAGGATATAAATTTTCCCCACACAGAAACAAATGAAAGCCAGACCCTTTAAACTAAGTAGTGGTTAATACGATTGTTATATGGCAGAATATAAGCAATGATAGTCTAGCCTTATGGTAGAAACTCGACCTCTCAATCGAGGTCCGAGAGGCGAGATTGGAATCCCAGGCACGCATTACAGTTTTTCCTAAATTTTTGTGCGTATTAGAAATTAATTATCACTGCTTTACGGTAAAGCAATCATCGTGAGGAAACTTCCACACCTAAGAGTTCTTTAAAACAACAGTTCTCAAAGATGTGTGAAGTCTACCAATTCGCACTTGGCCAGCGCGGTGTTCTATGGCCAAAAACTCTCTCATTCTGAGAGAAGACCCGTGCTCAACAGCGGGACAATAAGGATTGACGATTATAAGCAGTGATAGTACAGCGGTGAAACACCATATCGTTTACGCTTAGACCAAAATGGCGAATGACCGCAACGCAGGAACTTGCAACGAGCAATACACCGCGTATTTCATTTGCCTGAACATGTCTCAGTTTAATCTTATCATCAAACACATTATTTTTAGGGTTCCGTACCCAAAGAGTAAACACGGAACCGTATTACTAAGACTCTGTCCGTCTGTCAGTCTGGCCGTTTGTCCGTCTGTCTATCGCCAGCAGCTAGACAGTTAAAATTTTCACCGATGATGTATTTCTGTTGCCGCTATAACAACAAGTATTGAAATATTACATAAATAAAATAAACATGTATGGGGGGGGGGGTGCTCCGATACAACAAACGTGATTTTTTTGCCGATTTTTATCAATAATGGTACAAAAAGCCTTCGAACAAATCGAAATCGAAAAACAAACCCAAAACTCTCTTGGCAGATTTTTAATTGTTGTCAAACGTTTACTTAAACCCTAGGGTTATGTGAAGCAAAATCACGCAACAGCACTTTTATATTCATAAGTTTAAATATGACTTATCAATCAAATTTGTTAATACGTAATAACACATCATGATACCTACTACTATCTAAGATCTCAAATGTTAACCTTACAAAGCGAAACGTACGTAACACATTCAACAATTCTCAAACTCGTAAGTCTAATTAATCATTAACAACTTCACGACATGTACGTTTACTATCAAATTCGGCTAGAACTTCGTTGCTTAAGCCCTTACTAAATAAATTATTCACAACTTAGACAAACTCTACACTTAGTAGCGATTTATGCAAAAGTTCCATAACATTGTAACCTGTTTGGAAATTTTCTCGAAAGTAATTATAATTGTTTCGCTTTGAAACTCCTACTTAATTATCATGTTTGCTTCCATCATAATGTTTCTGAAGGTACTAAATTATAATTTACGTTACGTTCATTTACATATCACAAATATAAGATACAAATTCGAAATATACGACCAGGCGGAAATCTGAGTGACTGTGTGCTTATGTACTGTATCAGGCCAAAAGTGTAAAAAATGTCATACTTTATTACTAACTAACAATAGGTATATTTTTAACACACACGTGTATTATAAATTACAAAATTTCAACATAAACTCTTGAGATTTGGAGTTTGTGTTTAATCTATCGTTTAGGATAGAATTTTTGACTTTGTTTCGTTTATTATAAATATTTATTTGATTTGTATGTATTTGACATATAATATGGTTCATTCGTATATTTTGTAGACTTTAACTCACTAAAACTCCCTCGTTGGCCTCAATGCACATATAGAGAAACCCCGAGATCTCAGATGGAACTCACCGGTGCTTCCCTTGCGTGGTGCCCTTCAGGCCCTTCTTACTAAACTAAAATAAAACTACTTAAATTAACTTAAATTAACTTCTCATTACTCTAACTAAATCACAAGAAGGTATAATCGTCGATCTTATTGACATTTGAAATTTTAAAAGTTGGTAATTTCTCTTCATATTTACCTTTAAAATATGTAAGCGAGTGATAGATTATTTAGCAATTTGAATTACCTACATTATTTCAATAAATAAGTTACATACTTTCTTTGAACGAAAAAATGATCTTTCGATCAAGCATTAGCAAATTTCCAATCTCATTATATTGCCATAAAAAGATTACAAATCCGTCTTAAAATTTATATTCACACAAAACGTTTCATGGCAATTTCTTCTCGCACTTTATCTGTCGGTGGCAAACAGAAGCCTTTGTGATAAACAAATTCATCTCCACCGTACCGCGACAGTCTCCGCCTCTCGAATGGATTTTGTAAAGTTTCCAAGTAACAGAACGTTAACTGAAGTCTTTGTAAATGTATTTTGTGAAGGATGAATACAGCGCATAAATGCTCAAACATGAAACAAGATAAAACCTTCAAGGCTAACGTCAGTCAAAATGGCTCGCCAGCTTAAGTATGATAGTAAAAAGGGATGTTACTACTTTGATACAATTGCTACAATACACTACTACTCGTATATACTACTAGTAAGTGGAACCTGTACGATTCTAACGGGGAGGTACCGCTGCTATACCTACTTCTAACGTAAAGCAGTTTCTTCGTTTCGTTGGAGTGCGTAGTTTCAGGCTCATTTTCGTATGAGGCGACCGTTTTAATCCTCGAGCGTAGTAACGCAACCGACTTCAGGTAGAACCTTTATTCTAAATGAAATTGCTTAGATGTCTATGGATGGTATGTTGGCTACAGTTTTTATGTTTGGTTTAAAATTGTACATTAGTATTTAATTTGATTATGTATAGTTCAAATTGTTAGATTGAACTATGTACTATGCGCAGTCTGCGCATATTATCCGCAGACGTCAATGTTGTAGGACGTGTAGGACGGGCACTAAAACTTAACATTGAAGGAATACAATTGAATGCTTCCTACGTTTTGTGCGAAAGAAACTTTAGTGAATGTAACGCGTTAAACGCTTGGACTTAAAACAAGGTAAAAGTTTAAACGAGACATCTACCCAGTTTACGCTTTGTGTGAAATAGACAATGCTTTAGAGTTCCGTGTCAAACACAATGTTTACAATGCTCAACCTCAACGTTCCGTCTGGCTTAGATTACCATAGAATATGTTATCTTAAAGAATCATTACGAACAGTAACCGTGTCTTGTTTGTTTTTAATCTATCGTTAAAAAAGTGGCACTGCAATAAAAACGACAAATAATAAACGTTACAATAGGGCACAAATATCTATATTAATATTATAAAGTAGTAGAGTTTGTTTGGTTGAACGCATAAATCTCACGAACTGGTTGGAATTGAAAAAATATTTTTGTGTTGAATAGTAAATTTACCGTGGAAGGCTTTAGGTTATATAACATCAGGCTGTGTGAGTTTGTTTTTAATAGATTGTTCTCTAATAAACGTGGGTGAAACTGCGTATAACAGCTAGTATGAAATAAAATAGACTAAGTTAAGTAAGGCGCTCTTCCTTTTTTTTAGTTCTGGAGAGGAATCCTTAAAAAAGTAACCTACACCGTAGGAGTGATCAATAATAATAAC
>DWNE01008830.1:0-11282 GCA_018249875.1 Cecropterus toxeus | reverse complement strand
GACGCCTTATCTTCCGGTCTCTCATATGCTATGGCTAAGTCGTCATTAGGGCGGTTGGGGTTTTAACAGGTGATAGAACCAATGTAGTTCGACCGGGGAAGTACCTACTACCGCCTCACCTATTTCTAGCGTGAAGCAGTTCTTGCGCGACCATCTCAGTCTTCGGGAGTAGCAACGCATCTGTGATAGACTTCATAAGGAACCCCTGTTCTATATGCAGTTGCTTACAAATGTCTATGGGCGGCAGTAACCACTTACCATCATACCTGCTTGCTCGCTACTTCATATTTATAAAAATAAAAAGGTCGAATACCTCCCGAATCCTTAATATTTGTACATAAAAATACAATGTTATTGAAAACATTGTAATATAATATACAAATGTAAAATATATTTACCATCGCCACTGTTTAGTAGGTTTAGTCAGCTTTATGACAATGGTAGCTTACCGGTCAAACCATCCTCATTCTACCGCCGTTCAATCCACTTTAATTTCGATTTATAGTTCGGTTATTTTGCGACAATATTATAACAATTATGTTATCTATAAAATTATTATGAATCTGTAGTGTTGTAAAGCGCGGGCGGCATAATCGAGCTGTCAAGTTCATAGCGCGAAAGTTTGATTAAGCACGATTCAATCAAGACGTTATATATACTCAGACAGTTACTAGAATCTATTTAGATGATATATTCTTCTAATTGAGTGTTGTTTTTATCAATGACATAGGAAATAACTTGAGTGCATAACAGTTTAGTTAAAATAGGATCGAATTTTTGAAGTCTGCCACAAATGCGTTAATACTCTTAAGATATCCTAGAATAAATGAGTGTCTCTTCCTTACAGAGTTGCAAAAATAGTTGTGGTAAAAGAACAAAGTGTATTATAAAAACTTTGTTTATATATAACATATTTTTTATATATTATTTTGTCAAAAAAATGCCAGAAATTCTCAAGAATTATTCTGATATTTAAATAATACTATCTTTCAGCCAACCATGCTACTTAAAAGTAGCACTTTAAATATTATTGGTTAACCAAATCACAAAAAAAAAAAACAATTTAATTTTATTGAAACTAATAAAAAATGTTAATTTTTACACAATACATTCGACTTATTTTATGGATCTATGTACCAAATCGCGATGTTTTTCATAATAATAATGATACTGTTTGTACATACGGGTCATACACATTTGAGTGTTATATTTACATAGCATAATCACTAAAATAAGATGAGACTAAATTTAGCCATTAATGATATCATGCCTATCCATCTGATATGTGTGGATTATTAAAATATGAAAATAAAAAGTAATGGCAACGAAAAAAAAACAAATGTCATAAATTGTCCTCTCCTGTGGACTGTTCACTTTCTTAGTTCATAACTTTAAGTATATTCAACACATTGTATTATGCATTTATCATCATAAATACTTATATTATGAACGTAGAATATGCTTGAGATGAAGATAATTTGATCATTTCCTAAACGTGCATTTAACTTTTAATACAATTTCAAATACACTAGCTGTTACACGTGAATGCAACTTTTCTGTGGTCCAAAAAATCAACAGGTTTTAAATTTCTATTAAATAAACCATGAATAGAATATTTTTTATATTGGTAACATTAGATGGCGGTCCCTTATCTGCGCCCATTGCCGAAGATGAATCTGCACTATTGCGTTCCAATATTATAAATTTGCTAATAAACACATTTTGAAAAAGATCAGTGATACTTTTCTGTTCCGAGTGTTTCTTGATAAGTATTTTTTTATTCCATTAGCAATTATACTGACTGAATGCCTTTTAAGGAGAATTTTGAAAATCTTGCTTACCATATTTCTAACCTTAAAAACGAAAAAACGTTGTTGACTTAAGGTTGAAATGTCACTTCTGTGGACAACTTTCCTGTGCCTAAACACGTCCACAGGAAAGACGTATGTCCACACGAAATACTATTTGTAAGGTATTTTTATGTTAATTGTCTTCATTATACCTAAAAACATCTTGTTTGTAAATAAATATTATAAGCACGTACATATTACTAGTTTTAGTAAGTTTTCCGTGTAATCAAATTAAAATATTTATAATGTAATACATCTTATGTTCCTGGATTTTTATTATCTGAATTATTAGGGTAGGTAGGCATAAATTTTACAAATTGCATTATAATAATCTGTTCTTCTAAAATAGATTTTAGTGAACATGTTGAAGCTTGTAACTTATCAAAAAAAAAAAATTAGCTTGCTTGTTACAGTCCCAATGCTTCGTTCTAGAGTACCTACAACTAACTGATGAAGAGAAGAAGAAACGAAGACGTGAGCAAAAAAATGTGCGTGCATGTAGAAACAGAGCTTAACTAAATGTGGTTGCATTGGAAAATGACGTGGAACAGATAGACAGCGATATTATCGAAAGAAACAAGACGGTTTATTAAGACGAATAAATACTTTTCTCCCAGATAGCAGAAACAAATACGAAAAATCTGTACTGAAAAAGCTAAGTTAAGGTACGATATGGAAAAAAAACGTGCCATGAATGAATTTTGGATAAAAATATACTAACTACTTCTTGCTACATCTCCTGCATTATTATGTCGAGTCGATGTAGGAATAACAACACGTTAACGAAATCGACGACACCTAAGGACTCAAAATGAGCCTTCAATAAATAGATTAAAAATATTAAAGCGACGTTTAGCAAGCTACATACTTAATGCGGTTATCAGGACTCAAGACAAAATAATAAAGAAGAAGAAGATAGTAAAATTACAATGTGTCTGAAACATATGATATATAATTTTTGAAATGATGATTAAATGAAATAGTCTATTCACAGCCGTAAAAAAAACTATCACACACTAAAAAGGGAAGATGAAAAGTAAATTCGTCTTTTAAATGATGAACTTCTTAATTTCCACAAAAAGTTTAATAGTACAACTGGTTTGAGTATTTCTTATGAAATTTTCCGCCGATATCGTCCTTTCTAAGTGATATTCCAAAAAAAAAACATGGAGAGAATCCTAATTTATAGGTACTCTATACATACTAATATTGATTTTATTTTATAGGCCTTACAGCAAGCTAAAGTAACAAAATATCGCTCCACCATTGATTTAGTAAAGTCCCTCTGTTGTCCTCTTAATACACGCTGCTTGGAGGGGAAATTCAAAAACTTTAACATTATTAATAGTACTGAGACAATAATTAATCAAAGCTGTGCAACGAAAATGTTATATTGAGGTCAAGAAGGCAATAAAAAAAAGGACAAGGAGCGCCTGAAGACAATTCATTGACGTTAATTTCAGAGGCTATTTTATTTTTCTATATTTATTGATTTATGACATATATTTTATACTTTTATTTAACTTTTCGTTACAATAATTATTTGGTATTCTGCACAAGGAATGCATCAACCAAAATAATCATTATGAAAAACATTAAATAAATAAGTTAAAGTAATTTTTGATTCTTTATACTTTTCTGTGGAATGATGTCTTTTCTGTGGGCATCGATAAAAATAAATATCGAATATCTAAGCTATAAATAAGCAACGATCTGGTTTCTTATTTTTTCTGTATTAAATAGATGTATAAGAAATGAATGACACTGATTTTCAGGAAATTAAACACATTTTATTTTTTTTATTTTTCGCAACCCGTTTTGTGTATGACCCATACCTACTCCGTGCTTAACATAGAACAGCTTAACAGTAGGATTATCTCCTGTGTCGTGTGTCATGGACATACAAAGACGAATACAGTAACACTCAGAGCCAGAACAGAAATTTAAACTCATCGTTCACATTTCTTTCTGGTCGGAGATCGAACACGGGATCCACTGCTTGTCAAACCAGTATGGTGAACGCTCCACCACGCGGGTCGTCGTGTTTATA
Source organism: Cecropterus toxeus (assembly GCA_018249875.1). Taxonomy (NCBI): domain Eukaryota; kingdom Metazoa; phylum Arthropoda; class Insecta; order Lepidoptera; family Hesperiidae; genus Cecropterus; species Cecropterus toxeus. The sequence continues at coordinate 7,382 of DWNE01008830.1, read as the reverse complement.
TAAAGACTCAGTCATTTCAACTGACTTTACACATTTTTTTCTGTTACATTTGTTTAATCTATATATTTATAAACCAAATCAAAGATTTAAAAGTTACTATTTCTTATATCTTATCTTCGTTATTTTTCATTTGTAACGCGTGAATTGTATCAGTTCTAGTTAAAATAAATCAAATGCAAAAGCCTCCCATCTACGCCTGTTATATCTAGTTTTTGCGATACCTAATCTGTGGCGTCCAGAGCGCGGGAACGGCCATCAGCGGGCTGTCAGGCGCACAGCTGCGAGCAAAGTTTGATTAAACGCGATTCAATCAACTAACTGCTTGTGATTTTGGATAATAGCGCGGGAATTGAACAGGTGGCTGTTTGTGAAAATTCATTTGGGAAAATATGGATGCCAAAGGTTGCACAGATAATTAATTTGGCGATGAACAGATTACATATAAAACTGAATTTTCTATTTCTATGTAGCTGTAAATTGTTAATTTGTAGTATAGAAGTAATAATCGAGCCACCAGACCACCTGGTGATAAATACTGCCGCCCATGGGCATCTGTAATCAACCTTAAATAAGATTAGTCCAGGTGGTGGAACCTAGTTCGACCGGGAAGGTAACACCGCCACACCTATTTCTAGCGTTAAGCAGTTCTTGCGTTTCGGTGGAAGGGTGTGGTTGCCGGCACACTTATATTTGAGGCGACTATCTCATTCCTCGGGAGTAGCAACGCATCTGTGATCGACTTCAGATAAAACTCTTGTTTTATATGAAGTTGCTTACAGATGTCACTATCATCACTACCATATTGTACTATAGTGATGTACTATTATCACTTACCATCAGGTGGGCTCCATGCTCGTTTGCTACTTCAATCTAATAATAAAACCCGAGGCTACAGATGCGCTTCTAGCTCTAGCACTAGGACTAAAATGGAAACATCACACGCTTCCAACCAACAAAATGGCGCCATATATACTTCTGTTATAAGTGAAAAACAAGTGAGGCTGGAATCATTTCAGATTCTGTCACCCTTAAAATTTTAGATGTTCTAACGAATATACTCTTAATCTTTAGAATCCTAGTAAGTAAAAACCTCCCAAACCGATCATAGTAACAGAAAGGAAAGTAAATATATACCTGTAGTACCTAATTCTAATAAGATAATTAAAAGGGAAGCTGAAAATTAATTTAAATTGTGCCGACGACAGGTGGCAAGTATAAAAATAAAATCTTTATAGACAAATTATTGCGGAGATATAATTTTACAGCCATGTTACTGTGAAATTATTACAGTCTTGTCCGTTTTAAGGACAATATTCAAGAGGAATACTTGGAATAACTAGGAAATCTATCAACTCATTACAACATTTTATACGCTAAAATTTCAACGCTAGGATTTTCTTCCGTGTCGTGGGTCTTTAGGGACAAATAAAAAAAATATTTTTACCCTATTGCGTCAAAGAAGGGCTGTTTTACTTATATTTATTTTTATCATATATTCATTTCTTTTGGATATACGGCATATGGCGTCAACGTCGTTATATACAAATATTAAAAAAAATAATGACGTAGATGGGATCTACTCGCAGACGCCATATTTGATGTGAAACATCTCTAGGCTATGATTTATTGCAGGGTACTGGTTCGTAGATGGCGTTATTATATGACTATTATTTAAATAAATAAAAAACCATCATTCCTTTCCCTGAAGGGATAAGAGTTTTTTATTATCATAAAATGGATATCAATTGGAAGCTGGTATATAAGCCATTATATTAATATTGTATTACTTTTTATGTTAATGATGACGAAGTGTTAAATTATAAAAATTAGTATGAAAAAAAATAATAAAAAAATATTTATTAGCAAGCTAACACTTACTATTTCTCAAGCGGTTTGGTTCGTTCTGAACTTCTGATATTGTTTGATAGCATTTGGTATTTTTCGGCCTACCTACTTTACCTCCCAGCTTTTATGTGTCATAAAATGAGGAATAAAAATCAAAGAGTTCTTCCGATCTTGGCATACAAACAGGCGTTCATTTGGATTTTTATAATGAATTCCCGGACGCTCCATAAAATATATAAGCGGCATAAAGTTAGAGTGTGCAGATGGCGCCACCCGCGCCGACCTATTTGTTCCAACCGCTGCGGTTTTTCAAACTAAATAAAATATGGAAAAGTGAAAAAGTATGAAATCTGAATATTTTACGGAAATTCCTTAGCTTTTCCTTACCCCTCCTTTCAGTTGACTTTTGATTGGACTAAGGGATAAATATTTGTTTAGTGTTTTTTGATGAAATGAAGATAATTCGTAAAATAAATTGAAGTCGGTTTAAATATAAATAGAAGAATAATAAAATTAATCAATCAAAAGAGAAGAAGGAGACGAGAAATTTATATGAATACAATAATAACGTCTCCCAACGAAGTTAAATTGCTGTGACTTGTAATAGTTTGGATAGCCAGAAGTCATTTTAGCAACGCCGAGGACGACCGGGTGAGGGGGGGAATAAGGAAAAAAATAAGGTGGTCGAAAGGTCATTATGCCGATTGATTCCTACAGATAATACAACAAATCGTAAAGATTCAAATATTTGATTATCTTGTGAATCGATTATTTAGAATCAATTCAAACGAATGGAATCGATTCACAAATACATCATTTTGAAGATTCCCCATCCCTTCAGACTTAAAGCTGTCAGTTGCTTATTTATCAAACTTCAGAATTGATTCGTTTCTTAACTGAAGTTTTTGAAGTTGGTTTGGTGCGTCTAGTGGAGTTTTCTTAAGAGAAGTTGCATAAAAATGACAGATTGTATCCGATTTTCGAGACGATGAAATGTTTTGAAATATGATAAAACTTATTACTTATTAATTTATAGGTGAAAACTAATGTAAATACGTCTGTGAAAACAGATATATTGAGGTCATATTATGTATAAGACTCTACATTTACTATGCTGAACAAAAAACCCGACTACTTAAAATGTTTTTTTTTGTTCATAATGATACATTTAATTTACATGAGTTTAGTAGAAATAGTCAAGTGAAAGTATTATGACACATATATATTTAGAATGTTCTATTTACTACCTTTAATTTGATACCTATTTTGTTGCGATAATAAAAAAAATCAACGCTCTCCTCCTTATTTGCGCCGTTTTTAAAAATTATATAGCCTATGTTACTTTCCAAACTGAGACGATTCTAATGATATTTCATATGTCAAGCCGTCAAGCCCTTTCGACTGTAGCGCGTGCCAAGGAAATGGACATACATACAAACAAACATACATAAGCTCGAAAAACATCACCCTCCTTCTGACGCAGTCGGGTAAAAATATTTGTTAGCCAAGTATAATCCTTCAGGTAACATGTGGGTCGGAAAGCTCTAGAGAGCAGCCGTCAGTTGCTGCTTATTTATCACTAACTTACTTATTCCCGTTGTAAGTTAGTACTTACAATTTTGTACCTGTTATTAGTTACTTAACTTAATTGAAGAACTATGTTCAGATATACCAGTAAATTAAAAAAAAGGAAACAGATTTTACACGGTTTAGTTTTCAATACAGGGAGACGTACTTATCCGAGGAGTTCCAACTTAGTCCTCAGGGCTAGCAACGCATATGTGGCTAACCTTAGGGAAGATAATGATTTGATGAACCCTAGATTATGATCTTAGCTTTAGTTGATTACAGATGTCTATGGGTGGCAGTGGCCACTTACCATCATCTGTTGGACTGCATGCTGGTTTGCTACTTCAATATTATAAAATATGAAGATTGATGACCCGCGTGGCCGAGCGGTTACCATACCGATCTAACACGCAGTGGGTCCCGGGTTCGATCCCCGGCCAGACAGGCATTTGAATGATGTGTTTAGATTTCTGTTCTGGGTTTGGGTGTTTGTGTATTCGTCTTTGTGTATCCATGGCACCCACGACACAGGACAAAATCCTATTGTGTCTTTTTTAAAGCGTCTTCGCACCTTGGAACCCCGATTTGCCCAGTTTCAACCATTAGGCTGACAATGTTTGGTAAACAAATTCCGTACAAATATAGGTACTAATAAAGTCATTTCAATAGTAATTTTATAAGGGTTTTCTTCATTATTTTTCATAAGAATGAAGCAACAAAAGAGCATGAAGCCCACCTGATGGTAAATGGTTGCTGCCACCCATAGACATTTGTAAGCACTTTGTAAGAACTTCATATAGAACAGGAATTCGATCTGAAATCGAGATGTCAAGATGGTCGCCTCTTACATAACTAAGCCGGCAACCAAACCCTTCCACCGAAACGCAAGAACTAGATCACGCCAGAAATAAGTGTGGCGGTGGTACTTCACCGGTTGAACTACATTGGTTCTACCACCTGGGAACAAGGTTACGAAATACAATTAATCAAATTATTAAAATAAAACATATTTATTAAACCAATTTAAATTTGTTTATTATACTTGTGCGTAGGGATTTAGACTTAAGTCCTAGAAGTTTTTGAAATTAAATTTATAAAGGGCTTAGTTATTCAACTGTTTTTCAAGGGTCTTACTCAAACTATCCCGGTGGTACTAAATTGGTTTTATGTTTGGCAAAGTATTAAGTACTTAGTTTTAGGTTATTAGTATTATCAACCAAATTATAAAGTTAAATTTTGCGCCTCTTGTTTTAATTATAAAAGGAGAAACCGGCTGATTTACTTTCGTGTGTATAGACGTCCCATCTCTGTTCATTATATAGTTATGATTTATTTTGTATTTTTATTTTATAACATGCTCTTTATATAATCGTATTTTTATTTTATTACACCACTGTGTTAGAAGAACGGTATTGTTTTTCGAGAGTATGTATGTTTGTTTATATGTATGTCCATATTGTTGGCGCGCGCTACAGCCTAAACGGCTTGACGGATTGTGGCGTATGATATATCATTAGAATCTTATCAGTTTGTTAAGTGACATAGGCCATATGATCTTTAAAAATGGTGCTCGCAAATTGTGGAAAAAGGGGGGAGAAGTTACGACTTTTTTTGATCACGTCAATATGGGTATCAAATGAAAGCTAGTAAATACACCATTTTGTATATATACTATAATACTTTTAAAATTACGTTAATACATTAAATTAAATGTATCATTACGAACAAAAAAAAAACGTTTAAACCATCGGTTTATTGTTTTAAAAATGTTACTATTTAAAATATTTATAACTTAAAACCTAGATAATTGGATAACGCTGTTTGATCATTTTTCGCCTGAAAATATTTACACCAAAATTATATTAACTTACCATTTAGCTTAATGGAAAGTGAGCAAATAAGTCACTCTGAGTGACAGGTGTAAAATGGTAATGTTTTCACTTTTAACTGCGACAAGTTGAACTCACTGTTACATAACCACTGTGCAATGTTTGTATCTGATAAATTAATTTTTTGCATGTATGTATGTATGTGTGTTTGTTTGTTTGTTTGTATGTCCATTTCTTTGGCACGCTACAACCCAAACGGCTTGACGGATTTTGACGTATGACATATCATTAGAATCGTCTCAGTTTTAAAAGTGACATAGGCTATAATTTAAAAATGGCCATTGGAAATAGAGGAAAAAGGGAGGGAGGAAGGATTTTTTATTATTACGACAATATGAATATCATATATATTTGTATAAACAGAAAATTCGTTTTAAGCAGCCGGGTGTTTTACCCGACAGCGTCAGAAGAAGGGTAATGTTTTTGTTTTAATGTTTTAACGTTGTACTAGTTAGGGACTAATTAAAACAAAAAATAATGTTCCTTGTGAGTGGCACTTTATTATCCGAATCAGAATACTTTGCTGTTATATAACAGAAGGACTATTTAGAAATAACTAAATTGCAAAATCTGTTGTTTTCTAGAACATTTTGCTGCCTTGTGTATTGGTCATCTCATTAAGTAAACATTAAGGTCTAATTAGCCATTTATACACAAAAGGAGCTAAAATCCATTAGCATTATATGGAAATACATGTCTCGAGTTAGTAACACTACATTAAGCCTAGACAGACTAACGGAATTATTATTTACACCAAAGAAATAGCAAGAGCTCAAAAATTTAACCACAGAAGGTCACCCATCCAAATCTAGACAGCGTCCGACGTTGCTTAACTTTGTAGATCAATGTTTTTAGTACGTGTTTATTGCATTTCCTCGAAACGATAACCGTTTTTGTTTTAGTCGACATTGCAATGTATAATGCACATTACAATATACAATGTACGTTGCAATGTATAGGCGGAATTGTAAACGGTGGTCGTTTATGTTTTCGCCTATACATGGTCATTCGATCATTCGAAACGTATTAACCGTATTAAGGGCACTGTTGTGACATAAACGTGCGTTTTTCATCCTTAACTGGATGAGAAACGCACCGCATTGCCTCATTTCACAAATTTTATAACATTTTTCAGTAGGCTATTTTTGTATAAATTTATTAACCGAGGCTCTATTAAAATATTTATAAAAACGCTTTGAGGTAAAAGACGACGCGCATAATTGGAACCATCGATCCGTAAAAGAGGGCTAAGCGCTACACAATAAGACACTATGAAGAGCTACGGTTAAAGATTCTGTAGGTGGGAAATAGAGAATTATCCTCCATAGCATTCATAGAGTTTCGTGCCCAAAGGATAAAAACGGAACCCTAATACTAAGACTTCGCTGTCCGTTTGTCTGTCACCAGGCTGTATCACATGAACCGTTATAGCTAGATAGTTAAAATTTCCACAGATGATGTATGTCTGTTGCCGCTATAAAAAAAAAAATAACAAAAAAATATAACCGACTTCCACGCCACAAAAGAGTAAAAAAATAATTTAAATATATATTGATTTAGTACATAAACAGTATATAGATCCGAAATCGGCGCTCAACACACTTTGCCAAATCATGGCGACGTAACTATGTTCTACGAGTATATGAGCGCCGACTTCAGAAATGCGTTTCTGCTGCCGAGGAGTATAAAGTGTCTCTTCTGAAAGAGAACCGATTCACCAAACAAGAGAATTGCATCACGCTGGAATTCGTATAGCCGTTGTACCACTCTGGTCGAATAATACTTATTCTACCGCCTTCCAAATTAAAACCGGCCAGGTACGAGTCGGACTATTGCGAGGGTTCCGTACAATTAACTCTTAAAGTTTATTCTGTCTTTGTTATTATAGCGGTAACAGAAGTCCATCATCAGTGAAAATTTCAAATGTCTAGCTATCACGGTTCATGAGATACAGCCTGGTGACAGACAGACGGACATACGAACAGGAGGAGTGTTAGTAATAGGGTTCCGTTTTTACCCTATGGGTACGGAACTCTAAACATATGTGCTAAACATATCTTATTAAGAAAGTAGACGCAT